>JBBPCY010051215.1:0-12983 GCA_037974405.1 Brachyalestes nurse
CCCCCCCCCCCCCCCCCCCCCCCTCCCCCCCCCCCCCCCCCCCCCCCCCCCCCCCCCCCCCTCCCCCCCCACAGAGTTCGATATATCTAATGGGTCCTTGCCTGGAATGGAAAGGTGTATTATTTCGGTGTGACTAATCACAAACTGGCCTACACTCTCCATTACTGTACTAACAGATGGAGTCCAGATGTGTGAAGGCTTTCTGTTTGTTGTCACATGACCAATGAGGAAAGCAATGCACCACAAAATAAAGAGTGGGAGAGAAAGAGAGAAACGCTCTGGTCTGTCTGAGAGAAAAAATACACACCACTGTTGGCAAGAAGCAGAATGGATGATATTACTAACAATCTGCTACACGGTGATGCCAGTGGGCACAAGAAGCACAGCACCGGGCAGAGTGACACCGGGAGGGGGCGTCATACATACACCCACACACTCGATACTTATGGAGGCATAATGCTAATAACCAAGGAAATGTTAGTGCATAAATCTGACCACAGTTTAGTATATAACAGAATATCAATACATATTTTTTAGGTTCAGTATTCTATGATAATGTTATTTGTGCTCCTGTAGGAGAGCAAAGGCTAGAGCTCATCCAAAAGTTAACAGTTAACTCTTAGCCTATAGGGTTCTATATAGTATTGAAAAGTTAAATCTTAAAAACAACTTATAAAACGTAGAGAAAGAATCATTTACAGGGTTTCCATAATATGAAAGAATTTTAGCATGCAAAGAACCATTTATGCATTCAAGTGGTTCTTTAAGCATGCATGTTTCCATACACCAATCAGCCATAATGTTAAAACCACTTGCCTAATACTCTAAGGGCCTCCCTCATGTCGCCAGTTCAGCTCTGACTCATTGAGGCAAGACCCTGCAGGGCGGTGGTGGCCTAGTGGGTAGGATACTTTGCTGCTGGACCAAGAGGTCATGGGTTCGAATCCTAACTTCAGCACCACCACTGGGTTCTTGAGCAAGACCCTTAACCCCAAGTTGCTCCAGGGAGACTGTGCCCTGGGGAATGGAAGTCACTTTGGATAAAGGCGTCTGCTAAACGTCGGACACTTCAACCTGTACGTTGCGAGGTGGGGCCATCATGGATTGGACTAGTTTGTCCAGCACATCCCACGGATGTCCGATTGAAATCTAAGGATTTTGGAGGCCAAAACTCTAGTTATGTTCCACAAACCATTCATGAACATTTTTTGTAATGAAGCAGGGTACTTGGTCTGCAACAAGGTTTAGGTGGATGGTACATCTCAAAGTAACATCCACACGAATGTTAAACCACAAGGTTTATCAGCGGATCATATGGTCCTTGATGCGCGTTCAACTGGCCGTTTACATGATATAAAAGAAAACGTTACTGGACCGTGGCGTCTTCTCCCTTTGCTCAATGGTCTAGTTTTGATGCTCACATGTCCATTTGGTGGTGGACAGGGGTTAGCATAGGCACTTTAACTAGTCTGTGGGTATGCGACCCCACACGCAGCAAGCTTCAATATACTGTCTGTATTTACACCTTTTATCATATCAGCTTATTCAGCAGTTTGTGCTACAGGAGCTGTGGGAACAGACCAGACAGGCTAATATGTACTTCTTACTTGCATCACTGAGCCTTGGGATTATCAGCGGTTTTCCAGTCATCCTTCCTTGGACCACTGTTGGTAGGTATTAACCACTGCAAACTGGGCAAACTCCACAAGACCTGCCATTTTGGAGATCTGTTGTGTCTTGTCCCATCTGTTGTGTCTTGTTACAGTGAAAACAGATTAAGGACGCTAGAGCACATGATAGTGTGATCTACAGCTAGATTGCAATGAGGGAAAACAGAAATAATAAAAAGCTGATGTGAAGCACATTGCACATCTCATTGGCTAGTACTTTATTATTTCTGCAAGTGGCTTCATCTCTGCCTTCTTTATCTGGCTTGCTCACACCTTGCCTGGGCGAACCATTTATGTCCTTCCCCACTTGGATAAGAATGCTTGACAACTACACTACCAGTCAAAAGTTTGGACACACCTTCTCATTTCCTTTGTTTTTATTATTGGCTACATTGTAGATTAATATTGAAAACATCACCTATTGCTCTGATTTGCACACTCTTGGGATTTTTTGCAATCAGATTCATGAGGAATCGATCTGGAATGGTATTTAATTAACAGGTGTTCTTTGTCAAGAGTTCATTAGTGAAATTTCTTGCCTTCTTAATGTGTTTGGGATCATCAGTTGTGATGGTGGGGTTGGTACAGTTAGTAATCCTATTCCACTACGGTTCTACTCCACATTATGGCAAGAACCACTTAACACAACAGTCTATTATTACCTTATTACAAAACATATTCAGGTTTGTTTAAGTTTTTTTTTGTTTACTGCATAAGTCCATGTGTTCCTTCATCATTTTGTTTGTTTTCAGTTTAAATCTACAATGTATAAAATAATAAAAACAAAGAAAAAACACTGAATGAGAAGGTGAAACTTTTGACTGGTAGTGTAGATGCTAGTTATTGATGCAGTCGGGGCACTGATGCACTTGGGGACAAAGATTGTTTTTTCAGACATAGGTACTATTTTTCACTTCCACCATACAGGGACTGAAAAAAGTACTTTGTTCCCCAAGTTAACATTACATCAATTAATCAGTTTCAGGCCTCACTACGTGAGCTAGCGGCAGCGTGTGAATTTGGTGACATGAAAGATTCTTCCAAGACGCTGGCCTGAGAAGCTTTGCAGATTGAGTCTGGGCAACGAAATGCTATTGTTCTCTCCAGTGCTTATACTGCTGCTTTGTCAGTGGGAGCAAAAGGGCCAGGGGTATTTGCCGAGGGAAAAGAAAAAAACCTGCTTCGATTATGGCTCCAAAATCCCGGGACTGCGGATCCGCCAACCTTCAGCCTTCATGCCTGGCAGCTAAAGTGACATTAAGCTCATGTTGGAGTTCTTCAGGAACTATCATGCGACAGCACATACTACAACAGGAGCTTATCTATTTGAGTTGCTGAGGAATAAGAAGGTGTATCTCTGAAAGCTCTCCACTCTCACACAAAACTAAATCACTGAAAGATGGGCGAAAGTCCCCGTGTTCCAGGTGAAGGACATGTTCATGAGCATGTTCGTTAGGGATCATCCAGATTCACAGAACCTCTGATAGTCATGAAGGTAAAAAAAAGTACTTACTTACTCAGCAACTGCCATAGGTGGAATGCATCAAAACTGGCATGCTTCTGAAGGGAGGATGTAGATTGAGCCTGAACTGTGCTTGACGGGCTTACTGTGCCTGAGAAAGTGCTTCATAATGCAGATGAACTGGTACCAAAATGGAACCTGAGTGACAGAAACCTGCCTCAGTAGCTGGCAGACTCTGTAAGATATAGAGAAAAGTGACAGGATTTGTGGAATGAAAATATGGTCTTAACTGAGACTAAAAGGTACCGAAACTGCCTTGTAAAAAAATCAATAATTTCACATTTTTCTGAGGATGAAGGAAATAACACAACCTTATGGAACATCAATAACCAATGTGAGTGTGTAATTTCACATTTCAGTTCAAAATGCAATGGTTTCTAAGTGAATAAGTCCTTCAGGAATAAAAGAAATGTTGCCATTTTGTTACAGAAAGAGACAGATGGCGGGTGGCAGGTACTTCATGTATCTTATGCCAAGTATGTTTCTGGCTTAAAAAACATGTGTAACTGAAGACTGTCCACAGTTTGTGTGGCATCGCAGTGTGTGGAACTGTAAGCTGTGTTTTACCAAATTGTTAGCATGAAGATTTTGTCCCTGCCACAGTGTCACAAAGATCCAAATGGCAATTACAGTAACTAAGAACTTGATCACCTAAACACCAATACAGAGCGTGACACAAATCCCTACTGGCCAAGCATCTGAAAATAAAGTAATTTTTTTTTTTACTCAAGCTTGTGAAGGAAATCTTTGCATTGAGAAACAAGGGACTAACAGTGTACAATGGATATCAGCCAAAAAACATTTTTAAGAGAGGAACCTAGTGTTTGTGGCATCCCACACCATGGAACTGTAAGCTCATTAGCGCATAGCAATGTACAGGTGGCTGCAGATACTCTTACACTAATTCAAGCTGATGCACTGGAAGCATGGGGAGCTATAAACCAGCGAGAGCCAGGAGGCATCATGCACATCTCCTGGATCTACACAGCTTTACCCACTAACACACTGCTCTAATCAACAGTCCGACGTGTCACTCAGTACAAGCATGATCATAACAATGCCGATGAACGGTACGTAACTCCTTTGGTAATGGTCCAACAATTCTGGATGTTTGCAACTGTCGTCACACCTCAGTGTGATTACAGCTCTTCATTAACTATAGACGTTAACCATACTGGTTAGGCAGCGCACTAATTTTCATAGCTTTCTAAAGGTGTTTTCTTTGAGGACCAAACTCATGTAAAATGTTTGTTATTTTGGAAGAAAGTAAAGTTAAAGTTTTAAAACCTATCCATGTCCATATGGCCTATATGTGCAAATGCATTTGGAACCAATTTGCACATAGGCGTCTTTTCATCCTAGCTTTGCTCTCTGCTCATCCATGGTGAATTTATAAGAACAATTTCAGCACAGACTTTTCAAACAGGTGTAATGTTTTGCCCTTGTTCTGTTCTTCTGTCTTGTCTGGGATTTTGTTTACATTTTCCCGTGCTACGTGCTGTTTTTGTTTTGGTCTTGCCCTGCCTTAGTCCTGCCTCCTCCTCAGTGTGTGTCCCTGTATGTTACCTGTAACCCCTCCTAGTTCGCTGGTGTTCCTTGCCATTTTTTTTTGTTATTATTAATTTTACTGTGCTGAGAGGGACCAGCCAGGTGACCCTAGTCACCATGAACGGAATTGTTATTTCACTTATGTAGGCTTCTAATATGTAAATCCATGTAAACCCATGTTTTACATGATGAAAACAATACAGGTTAAAAGCAAGGGTTAGAAACACGGTTAAGGACACGTGGGACTAGAGTTATACAGTGAGTAGATGTCACAGTCCCACACAATGAGGGCACAATCAGTTTAAAGCACAAGCTGTAAATCTGTCACTGAAACATTATCTAGCACACAGCAGAATACAGACACACACAATTACAAACTAGAAGCTGTTAGGTCCTGCCCACATGTCAGGTGACAGAAATGCCATCGCTTCAGTTTGCTATTTACAGGAGTCAATCACACTATTGCAGCTGCAGGGTCTTACAGCGGGTTTCTCATGAATACATTAAAACAGAGGAAATGTAATTGAAACAGAAGAAGTTCAACGAAAGATAATGGAATCATAATCAAAGTCAAGGACGAAATTTTAAAGTATACTTATATAAGTCAAATATGTACGTAATTTTGAACTATTTCTGTTGATCTATTTGTTTTGTAATTTTTACCCAATGTGTACATAAAACCACAAAAATATGTCCACAGATATGGAAACAAATGTCTGACGGGGACAATCCAAGAGTAAGCATTCTATAGCACCCTTCATAACTGAGTGCTACTCATCATCAGTACCCTGGAGCTGAATGCAAATTTCCTCCATTTCCAGTGGTTCTTAGTACAGGTCCACAGTTGGACATGAGAGGCCTGATATTGTGGCTCTAAGAAGTCAGAATAGTATATTTATAGGCCTGTTTAACACTAGCATGTTACAAATTCATGTTATCTCTTGTGTTGCATTCCGCATACTGATAAAACATTGTAGCATCTGGGGGAAAAAATCTGGCAGTGAACCCATAAGGTTTCTGAAAGTTCACTAACCACATCTACACATAATATGGCCGCAATCTAAGAGCAAGGACCTCTACATTTGAGTTGCAATCCTCTTTGTTGTATGTCCACACACTTACCCCTGCTCTATGAAAATGGCCCAGTGCAACCTTACAGTCTGGACTTCCAGCTCTCAGCCATGTCCTTGTAAAGCACATGAGGCTACAGTGTTCGTACTGCTCTTGAAACTGTAATTAACCTTTGCTGTGACTGGCTGCTGTATATAGTGTCTCATTCAAACAGCAGTCCAATATGAAATGTCTAAAACCTCAGGGATGTGAAAAATATAAAGTTCAGCTGGTCTTTTTGGACGTCAAGATCCTTCGGAATGCGGCAATGATATATTTGCCACCAGGAACAGCAAAATGTTAAATCATTTATTTTCTGAGTTAAGGAGAACATCTTGTTCTCCTTAAAACTTTGGTATTAGTAATAAGGCATGTGTAAATGTGTGTAGGGGTAAACATCATCATCATTTATTTATTTATCTATTTATTTGCTGTTAAGCATTCACTGACTGTCAGGGGCTTTACAATCATGACTGTTTACGTCAAACTGTTCTGCTCAAAAATGTGGTTTTCTATGATACCGTCAACTCCCAAAATTATGAAAAACTTTTTGATGTGGTCAAAATAAATGCCTATTTTTAGAGTGTAAACCCTAAATATGTCCCCAAATATGCTCCCAAAACACTTTAATTTCATTTTAAACTCAGCTTCATACATTACTCTTTAAAAAAATACGTAAAGGTAAACTCGGGAAACTGTTCTGATGTGAGAATGCTGAACTGCATCTGCCAGAGATGAGTTACAGGGCAGCAGCCAATCAGCAGCAAGGAGAAATAAAAAACGCTCTCGGATTGGCTACTTTCAAACCTCCCGGAATTTTTATATACAGTTGCTTTGTGTTCTCGCAACATAACAAAAAATCATATACAGTTATATTTTATATGGAAATGTATCTGAATTGACCAACATTTATATTACAAAATTAGTAAATGATATTTCTATTAATAATTTAGCACTAAGATGCGTGAAAATGTATGTACTGGCATGAAAAAAAAAAACAAACAAAAAAAAAGCGGAGGATATTTGCGGGTTTCCACAAACAATTATTAGTTCGATTCTAAGACAAAATCAGTGAACGGTTGAGGCAGCAAACTCTGAACCGCGCCGTCACGGGGGTACACAGTATAGGTCTGTATATTATGCATACATTCAGACATGCTGTTCCACATAAGAACAAACAAAATAAAATCAGCACTGAATGAAGACGTTTACAGAGACACATACAGAACGAGGGCAGAATGTGGCAGAATGTTCAGTATTCTGACTATTTCCATGAGTATTCTTTGAGTCATCATTGTGGATTTACATGCATAAGGAGCTGTCTCTCCAGGACAACTCACAAAGTCACACAAAAGAGCCCTCCAGAGGTGCTGCCATCAGTCAGCACAGACAAATGTAGCACCACACTAACATGCGTCAGTCCAGATTGCTCTACTGCCAGTAAAGCCTGGCAGAAAAACTGGAGGGAGGGGGGAAATGAAAGAGGGACAGAGAGAAGAGAGGATGAGAGAAAGAGATTAAGCACAGCATGCCTGATGAGCTGGGACACAGAGAAAAACTCAGAATAAAGACAAAGAAGAAAGAGGCAAAATTAGTATGCAATGAAAGTAGATAGAGTACAAAATACAGAGGGCAAACAAGTGACAGGAATAGCAGTAAAGATGGGTGTGTAAATATTCAACGGAGCGTTTCAAGGGCTCTGTTGTGACGCAAGGCAAGAGAGAGAAAGAAAATGTGAGATCTCCTCTACACTGCCTCCCCCAAACCATCTCAGTTGTTCATGCAGGCTTACCACAATGCCCACAAACACCATGCATGGACTAAAACGGGGCAAGTCCTTGCTCTTACAAAATTCAGAATTCCAGAGCAGACGGCAAATGGCACAGCTGAGACCCAGAATGAATGTTTCAGCACAGGTCTCGCATCTCATTTTCACTACTAGTTAAATTCCATTGCTTGATGTTCCTCTGAGATTAATAGTCATTCCTTAGCAACAAATAGGGAGCTACATGAGACCAAAGAATGGTTCTTTGTCATGCAGAAAAACCAGTTAACAATACAAGAATTGCATTCATTACATTACATTACAATCATCTGGCAGACGCTTTTATCCAAAGCGACTAACAATATGAGGAAACACTCAAGTTTCAGAACCAGAGGAGAGTTCTAAGTGCTAAAATCTTTATGTAAGAGGAGTGCAAGAAGATTAGGAGAGGAGGTGCTCTCTGAACAGATGAGTCCACAGGAGGTTTTTGAAGATGGAGAGAGACTCGGCTGCTCTTGTTGGCTTAGGCAGCTCATTCCACCCAGCAGGGAACCAGAAAAGAGAAGAGTCCAGACTGGGTTTGCCTTGTGTGTAGGGATGGCAGAGCTGTTCCTTGGAGGAGCAGATTTCACTACAGTAAAACCTTGAAGTCCCTCACTGTTTAAGTCAACTATATTGTCAGCAGTTTGACATGTTATTATAGCAGAGGAACAGAAAGGCATTCAAAAGTATTCATGCAAATGGACAGAAGCATTTTACTGAAGAAATCAACATTCACCACTCAGTAGTATTAGATAACTCTGCCTTACAGCTCTATTATGCTGGTATACAGTTAAAGACAGAAGTTTACCTGTTCAAACACAATTTGTGTTGGCAACCCTCATCAGTGGTTTGTTTTGGAACGCAGAGCAACACTTTGCTAGGTGGTAGAATGGGCAAAATAAGTATATCATGATAATTCAAATATATATCATGATAGTACATCTACTTGCATTTTTGTAATGTTATTCCACTAGTGAAGATGCTGACAACAGTAGATACTAAGCACATCATTACACACTGTGTGTTATTACTAAATGTAGCTGGGTGGTCTAGTGGTTAGGGAGTTGCCCCTGCAATCATAAGGTTGTGGGTTTGAATTCCAACACTGTTTGTATCATCACTGAGGTTCCCTTGAGTAAGGTATCGTCCCCACACACTGTTCCCCGGGCGCCCCTCACTGGGGGCAGCCCCCTGCTTCAGTTGGTGAATAGATTAATTGCAGAGAAAGAATTTCCCACTGTGTGCTGTGCTGTGTTCACACATGACTATGAGGAGGCACTTTACAACTTACACAAAAAGGTTTTCTGCATGAATTTGAAAGATTGTGATCTAGAGAACACCCTAACAATGATAGTTGGCCTATGAATCATTAAAAAGTTTAAATTAACATCAAACCTGTAAATAAAGATAAAGTTGTAGACATGACATGCACGATATATGAAAAGCCTACAAAATAATACATGTTCTGAAATCCCAATGAAAACTGTTGGATCAATTGTGAGGAAACTGAAGCTGCATCAAACCATCAAAGCACACAGGAACTGCCTAGATAAAGCTGTCCCTTAAAATTCATCAGTGCAAGAAGGGCACTTGAGATGGAAACCACAGAAAGGCCAACAATGACTTTCAGCTCTCAATCTAATCAAGAACACTATTTCAATCTTTCAATTCTCTATAAACTTGAACAATTAAGTTTTTACTCAAATCAATCAATCAATAAATCAATCAATCATTGCCATAATGCAACATGTGGAAGCTCTGGAGTCAGACCGAACATTGAGGCTCCAAAGGGCCTTAAATGCATATCCCTGAAATACACATCCTTAAAAGTAACAATTTGTTGCAAGTAAATGAAGTCAGGAGGCTGCACTCCCCATTTTGGCTCCAATTTTGTCTGAAATGAATCTCAACTACTGACTGTCGTGTGTAATTCTGTTTCCTGCTCTGTAGATTTAACAGCATAGACGAGGACTCTCACTTAATCAGCTTTGGAACTGTACCTCACACACAAACACACCTGAGACGCTCCTGAACTGAACTGATCCATTCTGCTGCAAATGCACATAAACACTAAAACTGTTTCATGATACACAAAATCACACCTGATTACACCATTCCTTTATAAATAAACCCAAAGTGAAAGTTCCTTTGCTGTATACTGTACAATAAACTGAGCTTTATACAAGAATATCTATACTTTCAGATTTGATCATCACTTTTCAAATACAAGGCATTTTGAATGTTTAATTTATAATTGTTTTCAAAATACTTTCTCGTGCAAGAATGTATTAGATTTTAGATTTCAGAATCTAGCTCTGTTAATTGTTCTTTATTGTTAGATTCCTAGCATCGTGCTCATTATTTAATATATCTACACAAATCTCTCAAGACTAACACACCACATGAATTTTATACATTTATTTCAAGTTGGTTTACATTTTTGAAAATGTGCCTCCACTAGGCTTTGCAATACCATAACCGCTGCTAAGCCGTTGTACAGAGCTCCTGCCTGTGCTCTGCCCTTGCATGCAATAAAAAAAAAACAAACCACCAAGCCACCAATCAGGAAAGCTGAACTGGGTCAGGTTTATTCCAAATGACTAGGGAGAGAGATAATGTTTATATATCAGCCACTCTAGCCTGCCAATGCTGGAGCCGCTCAGACTGTGCTGAGATGAAGCTGTCAGCAGTGCAGTGTCCGTACAGAGGAACTCCTGATTCAATTTCACAGGACACAGAGAAATGTTTACAGCGGCAGAACTGTGATGAGAAGGAAAAAGGTCTCTCATTAATATTTCATCCAGGTTTTGTTTTCAGTTTTTGGTGCTTTGTTTGAAAGGAGAATAGAGGGGAAAGCATAACGGCTAGGATACAAGAATCACGTGTCAATGATTGTCATTGTGTGTCTGCATCAAAAATATAAAGCCTGGAGGGGATTTCCATGCATTTCACTTTTCTCTCCTGCTTTTCAAGGCATAGACTAGAAAACCACATACAAGTTTCTATATATGACCAAAAGACATCACATTAAAATGACCTCACTGAACTGTCAGCTTTCCACTCTAGACAATATCACTGTCAGTTTCTCAAAAACGAATCTTTTAGAACCAGTGCAATTTGAAAAATGTTCAACTACTGTGAAGACAAACATTGAATCCAGTGTTCTCATAAGGACCTAATTTATCATTGAGCTCTATACCAAGGAGGAAGAAACTAAAAAATGACCTGCAAGCTCCAACTTCAGTTTTAAAGCCTTGAACAGTGTATTACATTGATTCTTTAAAGAACCAATTTATAAATGAGGTGTGTCTATGTAAAACCTTTTTAAAGGTTTTCAGAATAATGTAGTTTTCATACTTGTTAAAAATGTTTCCTAGAACTACAGTGAGAATAGAAAAGAATCACCACCTTTAAGACATTCACATTTTGTTGCTTTGCGGCCTGAAATGAAGACACACACAGAAAATTACTCAATGCAACATAATTAAAAGATATAATGATAGCAACAATTTAGTGAAAAATACAGTTTATACAAAGAAAACATCGGTATTTTACATTCCAGCACTGCGAGAGACAGCAGTTCAGTGTAAACTCTACTGTACGAATACAGGTTTACCTTTACATTTTTTAAGAGTAATGTATTAAGCAGAGTTTAAAATGAAATTAAAGTGGTTTGAGAGCATATTTGCGGGGATATTTAGGGTTTACACTATAAAAACAGTCATTTTTGGCTTTTTTTTGGCTTCAAAAGGTGGTTCCACAAAATACTAACACAGGGGGATGATCCTTTATCCATCTCAGTGATTGTTTATTTTTTTTCTGTTATTGTATCTTCGCTTGAATGTAATAAGTTACATTGAGTAAACACAGCTGGAAACGTATTTTATGTCTTCATTTCAGACTGCAAAGCAAAAAAATGTAAATAAATGTAAATACTTTTTTATATCCACTATGTACCTTGAATCCAGGTACTATTTAGTAGTGCTGTTTTATACAGAATATACAGCACATGGAGGACTTTTAATAAAAGTTCTACACACTTGCACGTCTCTTTTAAAAATCACCCACTTATCCACTTTCTCAAAAGTGGTTCTTCTTTGAGACGGCTGGAAGTACCCTTTGGGCGCTTTTACTTTTAGGAGCGTACGAACAAAGTTACATCACTAAATTAAAGAAAGCACACATGGCTTTCAGCAGAGATTCTTCAGCAAATGTTGTTGGTCACACTAACTTTGGTTATTTTGTTCTTAAAGTGAATAATTTCAGAGCATGTTCACAGAAATTCAAGAGAGAAAAATGCACTGGAATTTCCCACAGACACTCCTGGGTCTGGATTTCATATGGTGGACCAGCTGCTAGCAATAAATAATAACGATTTTGCCCAGTGTATTTATGAATATGAATCCAAGGTCATGTTCTGGCCCGACAGCCCGGGCTGCTGCTTATGCTGAAGCCTGACACTACTTACTTTTCATTCTTTACTGAACTATTTAGTGAACTTTATTTCTGAGCGACTCACTCACCGCTTACATTTTCCATTATGCAGCTGTGAAGTCCCTTTTTTTTTTTATAACGGCTTTGTAAAATCAGCCTGATAAAATCCAGTCTTCCCTAACCAGACGTTTAGTTTTACATACAGAGCCGCGGAGGCATCTGCAAGCAAAGCAAATTAGCACAGTTTGTTTTGATTTTAGTTTGTTTTCCTCTTGAGCAAAGTGAGATATCGTCTGAAATGGACAACTGGCAGGCCGTATATTCTCCAGGTGCCACAGATGAATCATTTCCAGCATCTTAGCTGAAATATGTGTGCGCAGCTGCCTCCAAACTATATAAATAAAGTACGAGTGGCAACATG
This sequence comes from Brachyalestes nurse, assembly GCA_037974405.1. Taxonomy (NCBI): domain Eukaryota; kingdom Metazoa; phylum Chordata; class Actinopteri; order Characiformes; family Alestidae; genus Brachyalestes; species Brachyalestes nurse. Next base: position 12,513 of record JBBPCY010051215.1, read on the forward strand.
GCTGTCTCTAATCTGACCTTTAGCACTCCGCTAATTGGTCGTGGTGGAGATTAATTATTCAAAGTACTCAAAGTACTCTCATATGTAACACGTCCAAGAAAAACTAATTGCTCAAGCAATTCCATCGCAGTCCCTGCAGGCTGTAGATCAAGAAGCACACGGAGAGACAGCACCTTCCTGAGGTACGCGTTCGTTTCACGCCACCACTGTTGGACCGAATAAGAGAAAATAATGTGTGCGCACCAGAATATGTGATGACATAAGAGTGCAGTTTCAGTAAAGCATTGCAACAGAAAACACTTATTATAGGCCTGAGGTGATCTGCCTGACAGCAATGGCACATTTGATCCGTTTTACAATGTGTCTACACTGCAAGAACTTCTGATCTAACCAAGACTTGCAATCTTATTTCTAGCCTAAAAAAGTCTTCTTGATCTTGTTTTGAGAATAGTATACTATATAAGAGCAGAT
>JBBPCY010051224.1:0-12981 GCA_037974405.1 Brachyalestes nurse
TACATCATTTTCAAAACAAAATGACTTTTGCCCCGCCTCTGAACCATTTTCAAGTTTTGATTGTCACCATGGGAAAAATAATATTAACCAAACATGTAATCATTCATCTATTATCATCTATTCATCCTTCATCTTCATCTTCCACCCCCCCACCCCAACCATCGAGAGAAAACACTCAGAGCTCAGCGACCAGCCAGGTCTCCTGGGTTACCAAGGATTTCCCATTCAATTCTATTCATTAAAAATGTGCTTCGTATTCATATGGTTTATATTTGTTCAGTTTTTCCACATCCACTGTTTCTGAAGCGCAGTGCAATATTTTTATATGATACATAACTACCATGGCAGGTGCATGACATTTTAATGGCCAGGAGGCTTTTAGCTTTTCACCTTGTGAATCTTAGAGTACTTTTATCAAGCATCATTAGCAAATACTCAACTAATGTCAGAAATAAATGATATTACTTCATTTTCATATTCAGTAAACCCCCGAAATTGGCGGGGGTTACGTTCCAAGAGCACCCGCGAATAGTGAAAGACCATGAATTTGTGATGTGGTCCATAAAATGCATATTTTCATAGTGTACACCCTAAATATGCACCAAATTCGCTTCCAAAATGCTTTAAATTCATTTTAAACTCAGCATAATACATTACCCTTAAAGAAAATGTACAGTTTACACTGAACTCCCGCAGTGCTAGAATGTAAAATATCGATGTTACTCCTGTATAGACTGTACTGCCGTTTTTTTTGGTATTACCAGGTAAATACAATAATAAATTAATGTAATTTACAGTTAGAAAAATTAAGAGAAACGAAACGAAAAACACAAGAACACTCAGCGAAACACTTGAGGTGCTCCATGCAGAAAACTGTTCTGATGTGGGAATGCTGGACTGCAGCTGTCAGAGATACGTGACAGGGCAGCGGCCATTATATTATAATAATAAAAATATGGAGGACATCTGCGGTTTCTGCAAATTTGTGGGAGTTTCTGCTAACAATTATTTGTTCGTTTCTAGGAAAAAATCTTAATTGGTTTAGAATATCCATGGACAACTTTTTCTTTTTCTCCATTAAGAATTCAACACTATGTATATACCAACACTACATATATATATATATATATATATACACTTGTATTAATATTGCTATTAGGACACAAAGCAAAGTAAGATTATGAAACAGCAATAAAATACAATTTGATCAAATATACCAATGACTGAGATGCCATTTAAAGCAAGGTACCTCATCTGTATCATCTGTAAACCCTGTTTGTGAGTTCTGTGTCTCTCTCTTTTTTTAGAGCTTCTCTAAAGCATCTAGGATTTCTACTGTTCTGCTGCAGCTGTAATAACTCTGCGATTTCCTTTAGGATTAATAAAGTCCTGTCTTATCTGACAGTGTTCTGTTTGGAAACACATAAATCAGTTAAATAGTGCCAATGGGACTCTGTTGTTTGCTTCATTATGCATTACCTTTATGTGCCTTTAGCAATTATCATCAATCTAGTCTGGTTAGAATCACGTTAGTAATAGCCATTATATTGGGGTTACCCAATTTTTGAAGTGAATGTCTTTTTTTTGTTGTTTGCTCACAGAGATCTGGTTTGTTGTTAAGAAGATTTATTTCTTGCATGTCTGGCTTGAAATATTACAGAATTTCCTAATTAGTATTTATTCAGAAAAAATGTTCATCCCAGTATCTATCTGTCTATACATACACACACACACACACACACACACATATTGATCCCTGGACAAATGTTTATGATTCTGATTTTCTGTGCACTTTCCTCTGTTAGCATCAAGCTAATGGTTCCGCACATTCCACAAATTCCGCACATCTAGAAGGTAAAACGTTTAAAAAGCATATTCTTTAGTTTGTTTATTGCAGTTTTACAGTGAACCATTCAGTAAATGCTTCATTTTAAAGTCTAATGGAGGAGTGGTTTAGCGTGAACTAGCTTGTCAGAAGGTCTTCAGTCCCGCAGTTGAAACAAAACCAGTACTTTCTTCACCATACACATGATTGCATATACAAACAGCATCACAGCACATTAGGCATCTTGCTGCTTTAATACTGAACAGATATCGTTGCTGTGCACATCAACATTAACTATAAACAGAAACACAGTGTTAGGGGCCTGTAAGTACAGATGCCACCGATCCAGGTGTGGGCATTGAGCTGATATCAGCTGTAAATCCTGGAATTGGATATAGTTTGAGCTTCAGAGCCCACAGTTAGATGCTTGTCTTAACTGAAGCTTCAAGTGAAATAAATCATTTTAAAGCTTAGTAGTTTTCAATAGGAAAATACATTCCCCTTAATAAATACAGAATTAATAAATACTGTATTACAGAAGTTATGGTATTTTGGAAGGGTAGTTGGTTCTAAACTCTGAAGTACACAGAAAGTGTACACAAAGTATACACGTCTTTTGTATTTATTTATTAGATATGTGTTGGAGTTTCACAATTTTCATGTCGCCTCCAATTCAGACCTTTTCATTTCTCCTCCATAACAAAGTCATAGGAAGTAAAAATAGCCAAAATAAAATGTGCTAAACCTCTAATGTATGTATGTGTATGAAATCTTTTCCAAAGTATTTCAACTTCTAAATCTTCTACTTTCTTTTTAATGAAACTCTTCTTTCCCTAATTCTCCTGTCATTACCATTTCAATCGGTGTTTTCGCACTGACTGCTTCTGTTATACTGATTGGAATTGGATATAGTTTGAGCATTCGAGCCCACTGTTAGATGCGTGTCTTAAGTAAAATAAATCATTTTAAAGCTTAGTAGTTTTCAAAGAGAAAAAAACACTCCCCTTAATAAATACTGTAGGATGGTGTTACCAGTGTTCCATCGTCTTTATGGATGCTAATACTGTAACTTTCTGTGATAAGTGGAATGTAAATGTGTCCTCAGGTGGAGTATAACCATCAGAAGATGGAGGTGGACGCTCGTTTGAGGAAGGCCGTCATCCCAAACTTGTCACCGGACACGAGCTACGACTTCAAAATCACCAGCCCAGAGGGCAACATGGGCGGCCTGAGGCACCGCATCCACGCCAAAACCTCTCCACCAATCGTCATCACCCGGCCCGAAATAGACCACAATCGAGACACCGAGACCACCATAACTATTATACTGCCCTCACTGGATACCCGGACCACCGTGAGGTGAGTCTTTCTGAATGGGTGCTGACAGATTTCCTGAACAGTTATTGTAGTGAGGGCTGGGACAAACGATTCACGGTTCGATACAATCATGATACATTCAAGAAAACACAGGTCAATTTTCTCTCAATATTTAGAATGATTAGAATGAAGTGAAAGCATGACTATATTCAGTTTGGGGGGTGATGTATATCATAAATGTGTTTTATTGGTTTGTTGATTGGCACTGGCTTAACACTATAAACAACGCAGTGGCATCAAATATTGTAATATTTTGATATTTTGTTACACCACTAGTGATTGTTACAGAACAGTTCTTGTATTTTTGAAAGGTAGTTGGTTCTCAAATGTGATAGTATACAGAAAGGGTACAGTAGAAAAAAGGAAGAGAAACTAAAAAGAAAATGTGCTAAACCTCTCTCTCTCTCTCTCTCTCTCTCTCTCTCTCTCTCTCTCTCTCTCTCTCTCCTCTCTCTCTCTCTCCTCTCTCTTTCTCTCATGTGTATATATATATATATATATATATAAAATATTTTCCAAAGTCTTTCAACTAAATCTTCTACATTCTTCTTTCCCTAATTCCACTGTCATAACCGTTTTATTCAGTATTTTTGCACTGACTGTTCTTATTATACTCTAATTATTACGATGGCCAGAAATGTAAATAATTTTTGGATTCGTCTCCCAGTCTGAGAGTGGTATGAAACATCATTACCAAATATTATTAACTGAGAATTGTATTTAACACATAGTGCATGACTGTTGTTTTTTCTCCAGACGGTTAGAATGGTTATTTGCATCCCATGTCATTCAAAGAGGATAACCCATGAATTGATCATCCTTATTATAACTGTAATATAGCATCATTAAATATCTGTTATTTGTCAGAAAGATGACCCATCACGCTCAGACATTATTTGAAAATCCAACTGTTACATAGTGGCTCAAATTCATTTTCTTGAGACTTTTCAATTAAATTGAATTCATTAAAAAAATGGTCACGGAGTGGATTGATACAGCAGTCTACAAATTGTCCAGTATGGCTCTAATTGAAGAATCACCCATATATTAATATTGAATTAGAACTGTGTTAGAATTTTGTGCATAATCGTAATAATGTACATTTATTTAGAATGCATTATAGTGCAGCAGATTTTTCGTAGGAAGGACAGTAAAATTATACATTCACACTTACACAGTTACACGCATATACACACTGTTATACACTGAGTATGACTAAGACAACCATCATTACATGCCAGAGGATGAACATTATAACGAGACTGTCTTAGTGTCTAATCCTACCGCTAGGAGAATGTAATGCAGCCATATGTGGCCAGGAGTCTAATGGAGCATGAAACGCCTCACTGTCTCTGAGGGGGGGGGGGGGTTTGGGGGTGTAGGATGGTCCTCCCCCTCCCCCATCACTCAGCATGATGTTAGTTTACGTGATATAACAGAGCTGACAGTTAGGGTTCTCCTCCAAGCGTATTGAGGCGTCTAAGGATGTCCTCTGTTTCAGAGAGAGCGTACGCTAGCCTCCACCTTCCAGGCTTTGTAGTATTGTGTTATGAAGAAACCTAAATAGTAGGAATAAGCCTATAGTATTAGTAAAATATAGTATTAAAATAGTATTATAATAAAATGAAGCAACACATTCAAAAACAGCTGTTTTTTTCCAATGTATGTAAATAAAAAAAAAAATAAAAATAGAGGTTTTGTTATTTGTATTTTTTTTTTAAATAATGTAAGATTATTCAACCTTTTTCGTTCGAATTATCAACTAAAAAGAGCAGTTTTTGTTTGAAGAAATCTGTCCCTGCAGTATAATTTCACTACATAAAAAATAAGTGAGCTAAATAAAAATGGCTAGAAACAGGCTGTTTATTCTTCCATGTTCTCAGCCTAAAAATATAATGAGAAATATATTATATATACAGCACATTTATTCAAGATGGCTTTTGTTGTGTTGATAATTGCACTTAGATTTACACCCGCAGTCCCTTCCTGAACACACATTTAAGATCAGATCTACAGGGCCACACTCAAGGACACTGAAGCACATGCATGCATAACCACACTCCCATCTTTTCCACATCTCACACACACACACAACACACACACACACACACACTTACATACACTCAAGGACATTGAAACGGACATGCCCACACATATATCAATCATGCATAACCTGCCCCCCTGTCCTGCTACTCACACACATGCACACACACACACACACATAAGCTAAGGATTGGTCCAGTTCCTGCTCCGTTAATAATTCAGACTCATGGTCAGTTTGTATCGCTCTCTGCTTCCTGCCTGTTGATGCTGAGCTGAGCAGTGAAAATCACAAATGCTCTCCATCATACCGCAGCAAAAAAAAAAACACCAGCAGCTCCGTCTGGGTCAGAAACCTCACAAATCTGACCACTTTCAGTCTGCAGTCCTGTTGCTCAGACATGGTCCTGGGTGGCCGTGCTGTTGCATGGTTTAGCGGCTTTTCTGCTCCATACCAATGCACTTGATTTAACTCACGGAGGCCTTGGTAATTACCTGGTGTGATTAATCATTCATTCATTGATTCTGACTGAGCTTGCTTGGACTTGTTAAATGCATTCCACTCTACAGTAGCAGCCTTGAAGTCAGAACATGGAAAGCACTAAAAAGTGCCGGAGCTCGAGACTCTACACACAGCGTTAAAAGGGCCATTTCCATGCGTCTTATTTTTCCCCATATGACGCATCTGTGTGGTTTTATGTACCAAAAACAGTCAGAATTGGTTATTACACCGTCATTTTCCAATCTCTGTTCATTCCCTAGAATTAGCTGTTTTTTACTGCGCCTTTTAATACCGATTTATTTAAATGACTCCTGTTCTGATTGCCATTTTTCATAAAAGCATCCAGGCTGAAACACACCTTATAACTTCAGTGTGAGTAGGTGGTTTTTTGTAAATGTGTTAATGACCTCACAAAAGTAATACATTTCCAACTTGGTTTCCATATTGGGGCCATACGGACGTGTGAATGTTGTGAAAGCGTAATGTTTACTGTATTATCCTCTTTCATTTTAAAAACAGATTAAGACTTCTTTGAGGAAATTTCAAGGGAAAAGGAGGGTTTTTTCTCAAGCTCTGTCTGCTGCGTCTATATTACATGGACCATGATCAATCATAAAACGAGTGGAGAAAAAGAGAAAACCTGTTTAGTAAAGAACACACTAATAATAGGAGCAGGTGGGACAGTGGGTGAAGTCTCTATTCCCACGGTGTTTGTAAGCTAAGCTGTAAATTTGTACAATATTTAATATTTATAGTTTGCGAAGGGATGAATACCGGTGTGTGCCGCGTTTTCATAAAGCTACCAGAATTACATAAAAAGAACCAGAATTACTGTGTTGCCTTAGTGCTTGAAGGTTAGATGAAACTTCACAGTAGGATCCTTGATAAGACATTGACCCTTTTCCTTCCCATCCTACGACCTGTCCTGTTACACCGTAATGGCTGAAGATTCAAATGTATGCTTTCTAATCCCATATTTCAAGTGTTTATCCCCATTCACTTCTAATGTAAGGGAGCTTTGTGTGTTTGCTGTTGTTTTTGCAGTGCAGAGTGTAATCAGTAGTGATACAGATCCAGTAGATTTAAAAGAGATGCTGGAATGTTCCTGCAGGGTGTAATTCATTACTTGAGATTGTCATTAACTCGCTGCTCCTGCGTCTGATTATCAGGAATCACTGGCCGTTCTAAATACAGTACTTATCTTTGGCTGCTAAATGAGGGCTTGCCTGATGACAAATTGACATGTTGAGTCAAGTGCAGTATTACATAAATTCACCTGTGTGTGCCAGTGTGCTTGGTGGTGTCCACTGGCTTGGAACCTGCTATTATGTTCCGGCGGCTCCTCGGGGAGTTCAGCACTGAAAACATTCATTAGCAGACTCCACCGTGCCGCCGCGGGCCTGAGTAATGAAAGGCTTGAGGAACCAGCTCACAGTGTGGTTTCTCTGTGCTTGCAGGAACATCTACGTGGTAGTAGTTCCTCTGAAAAGAGGCAGGGGAGTCAACCGGCATCTGAAGAGCCCCGACGAAATGGACTTGGAGGAGGTATGATACACGACTGTCATTACCTCTCACCAATATTTCACCAGGTCTTTGCTTAGTCAGTATTTATCAGTGCACTTGAACACAAATCTGTAGAATTAGGCCTGTTTAACACACACTGCTGGTGTGAGTGTGTGACTTACCCTCATATCATTAGATTAGAGCGTTCACACAGCCAGCCTGAGCAGAGCAGCATGTGTTTCTGCATCTGGAGAATAATCAGAATCAGAAAACTGTACTGATCCAGGAGGAAATTGCTTATGTTACGACTGCACAGAGACAAAGAGACAAGAACAATGCAAATTATAAAGTCCAAATAAAATCCAATAAAAGGTCTGCAGAAAATAACAAATGCACTATGCTATTTACACAAATGCTGGGGTATTAATACTATAGATACATGGTGGTTAGGAGAACCCTTTGCATGTAATAGAGATCAGTTATGAGCAAAATCTTATTATGTGAAGACTTAATCACATAATAAGATTTTGCTCATAATTAAATGAATGAGTATCCGAAAAGAAAACTGGACAATATTTTACTTGGTAGACTAGTGCACAAAATAATAAGATAATAAGCCTTTTTTGTGGAGTGAATCAGTGTAAATGAAGAAAAAAATGAATAATAAGTTTACAGATCCTCCAGTTTGTGGCTCTATAACCAAATACTAATTGAACATTTCCTGCTCAATACACATTTTCCAGTAGATCAGGCTTGTGGCCCAACCTCAAGTCAAAAAAACTGGTCAGTGATAACAAATGCAACAAATTATGTTTTTATTAGGAAAAGTAGAATCACTGGTTTGACTAAAGAATGGAGAAAGAGTAAAAGAGCGAAGGTAGCAAGTCCTGCCTGGCTTAGTTACTGTTGCTACCTACGTCCATCACTTCCAGCTCGTCCATCACTTCCAGCTCGTCCATCACTTCCAGCTCGGGTCACATGTTAGCATCCATAGTGCTTGTGCCCCTGGACCAAAAAGCATTGGGTTTCTCAAAAGCATCTTAACATAGAGATGATTCTTAATGGCTAATGTTGCTAACAGTATATGAAAGTCAGTAGTAACCAGTTAGCATTATTCAAATGATATTGTGTAAACTGGTGGCCACCAACTTCCATGTATTGTTAGCAACATTGGCCTGTATGGTTGAACTGCTTTATGAGATTTGCTATATAATCATGAAATAACGAGCGACTATGTCACACCTGGACATGATACTGCTTGTCAGTCACATATCCATTTACATTTGAACCTCTGAAAACGGAGGGACTCTATATCTTCTGGAAGCTTAGTGTAATACCTTTCTAAACTCATCCTGATTGCTAAATTTAAGGTGGTATACAGAAAGAAAATGACAAAAATTGCGTCAATGTCCAGATACTTATGGACCTAACTGCACCCTGGCTGAAGAAGAAGCCTGAATAATCGACCTGTCTGTTCTCCACCCACACTTTGACTTGTGCCAGTAGTGGAACTCAACATTACAAAACACATTTAAACTTCAAAACATCAAAAGAATTGGTACCACTTTACTGTAAGACTCCCCTTATAAAGGGTTTATAAATAATTTGTAATCGGGTTGTTAATTAGACTGTAGACAGTTTATAATTTAGGTTATCATTCTGCCTGAGAAAGAGTCAAGATAAACTCAGTAACTGTCTGTAATCTGAAATCTCGCCAAATAGTGAGCCTGCATCAACGTATGACAACTGTTATAATTTGTTTATAGCTTCGTATGAATGATATATAACCTCTTTACTACCTGATTAGAAATCATTTATAAATCCTTTACCAGGGTAGTCTTACTGTAAAGTGTTACTTCTGAAACAGACCTGACTGTATAGCAACTGTGCATAACTTGTTTATAACTGCTTATTAATGATTTATAAACAGTCTACAACCTAATTAACAACCTGGCACTTTCAGGAGTTATTCTATTCCAATCCAACAGGCCCATCGGAGCTTGTGGTAACTCTTGATGAACTTCAGTCTGTGAGCTGAAGTGAAAGTGGCATTTCTTTGCAAGGCTTAACTTGCTAACCCACCACTTTTCAGCTTCGTATTAATTAGGTCGATTCATGTCCTTTGAGAGGCTAAATTTCAGTTTACAGCTCAGATGGGACTGGGCTGGTGGGTGGAAATCCCGTGTCAGGGTGGGTTTGTTGGCCCTGAGTGATGAGGGCACTCAGCAGAGATAAGTGCTGGGCTGGCAGGACTGCCGTGCCGGGTGCTGAGGGACTCTGACGCCGCTCGCTCTGTCAGGCTGGAGCGAGCTCTCGCACATGACATGTGAACGGACATAACGTGGAGCCGCGAACTTCAGCCCACGCACACGCTCTGTGCACGCGCAGTCACAGATCAATTACTCCCTTGAAGGAAGGGAGAGAGAGAGAGGAAGGGAGAGAGAGAGAGAGAGCAAGAGAAAGAGAGTGACTGAGAGGCCAGAGAGAGAGACAGAGACAGACAGACAGAGAGCAAGAGAAAGAGAGTGAAGAGAAAGAGAGATGGAGAGACCAGAGAGAGAGAGACAGAAAGACAGACAGAGAGAGCAGGAGAAAGAGAGAGAGAAAGAGAGTGAAGAGAAAGAGAACAAAGAGACCAGAGAGAGAGAGCAAGAGAGAGAGAGCGAGAGAGAGAGAGCAAGAGAGAGAAATAGATCTGTGGATGCTGACAGAATGACACCTCCATGGATTCACCTGAATAATGAAATCAATAATGAAAAATTCTCTCCCACAGACACGTCTGTTAGACACATGCATAATGTCTGATTTCTGATGCCTGTCAGTGTGTCCAAATGATTTATATCATTTTACTGGTGCACTGTGTCATTTCACAGGGCGCTTTGCCAGCATTACTATCAGAAATGTTCCATAGGCTTAGAAAAGACTAGGCCTTCATTGTATAGACAAAATACTGGTGTTCTGATTATATGAATATGAATAATGTGATATGCTTAAGGATTAATAGGATTACTATTTGTGGATAACTTGCTTTAATTCATGAAAATACTCACAGAATCACTCTTCTAGGACTCTGAGCGGTCAAGATGCTCATAAAACTCAGTACAAGAACTTTGTACTTCTGCAAGTTCAGGCACTTTGGTCTGTATAGATTTTTTAGAAAATGGACCTCAGCCAAGCCTTCACAAAACTATCGCAGTAGGAGTGTGTCAAGGTAAAGACATTTTCACTGTAAGCACTATGGCCTGTTATACACAACAATCAATAAATCTGAAATGCTTCCACTTTACAATAAAACTACACTTTTAAAGGATTTTATAAATGATTCATGATCAGTTTGCTAATTAGGTTGTAGACCGTTTATAAATCATTAATAAGCAGTTGTAAGTTATAGCAGTTGCCATACCGTCAGGTCTGTTTCAGAGGTAACACTTTACAATAAGACTACCCTTATAAAGGGTTTACAAATGATTTTCTAATCATGTTGTAAACAGTTTATAAATCATTAATACACACACATTGACACGTGGTGTTTTAATGGCTTCAATTTTGCCTGATGAACTCAGTAACTAGCAAATAGTGAGCCCACATCAGTCCAGGACAACTGTTATTACTTGTTTATAACTGCATATTAATGATTTATAAACTATCTACGATTTAATTAACAACCTGATTATAAATCATTTATAAACCCTTTAGTCTTATTATAAAGTGATACCTCTGAAATAGACCTTAAATAAACATTTTAAACTGTCATTTAAAACACATCAGTTATAAGCTGCACTGTAAAGACAAGCTGGGAATATTGATTATGTAAATATTTGATGGGTTCAGTTTCCCAGTTTTGTCCATACACTCTTTTACCATCTTGAGTTTCTGTTGAAAGTAGATGGTTTGGCCTATTTTGACATTTTTTAGGTCAGTGGGTCAGTGTTATGGTGAGGGCTGAAATGTGGGACAGATTATATTACATATAGGATATTTTTTCTATTAAAATATGTCATGGCATGAATAAAACTAAAAAAAACATTTTAATTAACCCTGCTAGGGTCTTTGTTTTTTGGTTACTCAGGGAGTCCTGCTGGGTCTGGTGGACCCATTGCATTTTGGGGCTTTTAATTCAACATATGCAAACCTTTTTTGTTAAAATTCTCAGCAGATGTTTACTTCATCCCATTTGCAAGTAATATAAACAAACCATGTTAAATCTGTTCCCTTTACCTTTGTTAAATCACATTTATGAATTAAAAATGCCACTTGTTTTTCTCAAGCTAACAACTGAAAACAGGTCCCACAGACCCGAAGACCTTATAAGGGTATATTAACTGACAGACATTTGATAGGTTTATTCCAACAAGCTTCACAGTTAGAAATAATAGTATTTACTGACAGCTGAGGCTTTTTGGAAAAGCGTTTATAAGTGTGCAAGTAGATTTATGTTAGTTTTTGTGAAATACCTGTTCAAAAGTCTTAGGTACCAATGCAAAATGTTTGAAGCCGATTTATATCAACAGTGAGTTTCCTTTCTAACAGCAACAACACAGGTGAGTGTTAGAATAAATGCAAACACAAGAAAGCAGTAAAAAAATATTTTTTCTTAAAAAAGGGGTTGATATTTTGTGAGCTGTTTAGAAGAACACAGGTTTGGTTCCAGATTTCTGCTCTAAGCCTCCAGTCATTGTGTAGATTTATCAAATTCCATAAGCACACAACTAATTTAATCTAACAAAATATAAACAGTCAACCGAGGTATTTGATGGAGCTACAAGTAATACTGGGCTGAGGAGAGAGGTCTGAAAATGGTTAAGCGAACACTTTGTCATACAACAAAACTACTAGTTATTTGTAGTTATTGCAATATTAGTGTTTTAACACTAACGTAACATTACTGCCCCTTAATAGATTTTAAGTATAATTTTCTCCGGTGCCTAAGAATTTTGCACAGTAGTACATGTTGTAGTCTTATGAATTCTGTCCTTACTACTTAAAAGTGCTTAAAACCTGCCCTGAGTGTGTGAACAGCTCTGTATGATATATATAAATAATAAACATGCAGTGGCCGAAAAAAATGTGCAGTGTAGTTTTGTGCAAACAATGTAGACAGTATAACCCGTATGAACAGTATAAACAAGTATAAATGCGAACTCTTATCTTCTATTAATTGTTGTGTATTGGCTTAATAAGCTGCCAGGTCTGTTAGTTTATTCAGTTTGTAAACATCAGCCGGTTCAAGTTGAGTTCTTCTCTCAGCTTTTGAAGGACATCAGCCAGAAGCAGCGGGACTCCCGGCAGAGGCAGGTGGACCTTCGGCGAGCCTACATCACCGCCCGCTTCACCCCCACCACCCTGCCCGCCTTCTTCACCCTCGGAGACCAGCTGGACTACGGCGGGTTTGACAATCGGGCTCTAGAGCCGGGCCAGGAGTACGTCTTCTTCATCCTGGCTGAACTCAACTCCACCACTGGGGTAAGCAGCTGGAGCTCACCTCTCCCAGAATCAGATCATTTTACACAGGTCAACAGGTCAAAATCATCAGAGATAATGTGGGGTTTGTAGTGTTTTTCATGCTGATTTTAAATCTGTGTTTACTTTTTCCCGCAGGTACAGTTTTTGTGATGAAGCTCGTTATATTTTGCATGATAGTTGGTATAATTCGTGTCTAATAATCATATGCTGAGTGTTTTTGAAGAAACAGTGGTAGCTGACTGACACTGATCATTATATCTATGCCACAGTG
>JBBPCY010051235.1:0-12980 GCA_037974405.1 Brachyalestes nurse
AACGGATTACGTTACAAACTACATTTTGGGGCATGTATTCTGTAATCTGTAGTGGAATACATTTTAAAAGTAACCTTTCCAACACTGGGTCCAATAGGTCAAAAGTCTGTAGAATGCATCTATAAATTAGCTGCACTCAATGTAAAACAAACCAGGATAGACTGAACAAGCTGTGTGTTAATGCATTAGTTTTAGTGACACCACAATTGCACTGCGAACTTCATTATTGAACAACCATTTTAGCTCACATATCAATATAACCACCATATCGTTCCAAGATCATCAGTACAAACAACTGTTCATTGGTACAAATTATTTACACCTGTGGTCATGTTGCCAAGGTCAGTGAAAAAACAAACTGTCACCCTAAGCTAAGAGGAAATTGCTCTGGATGGTCAGGTGAAATCCAAGAATCACCAGGAAAACGGTCTGTCCTGAACTGGAAGCTGCTTGCACACCAGTGTCACACTCCACCCTGGAGCAAGTTTTACATTACCATATACTGAGAGGAAAGCATCTGCTCCAAAACTGACACCTTCAAGCACAGCTGAAGTTTCTGGCTGATTGCACGGACAAAAGCTAAGAGGAGAAAAACCAAGGCTTTCAGTCCCAAGAACGCTGTAACAGCTGTGAAGCATGGTGGTGGTAGCAGCCTCATGCTCAGGGGCTGTTTTGCTGCCAGTGGAACTGATGCATTGCACAAAAGAATTGATAGAATTGCAGCAAACCAACAAATTTGGTTTATGAATTATGCTAAGAACAATGGCCAAAAATCCAAACAGAAATGAGCTAGAAGTATAAGTATTATGGAACATTTAATCAAATGTTATGTTTGCTATATGTTTAATTTTGACCCTGTGTTGTTTTCAAACCACACACCACAAATTCGTTGTTTTTGTAATAATGAAATATAGTGTCTAATCATTCTTTCCCAAAAAAGAATAGTTGCAGAAATAATTAAAAGTCATGTTATGTGTGCATGTACATTTCTGGCCATGACTATGATAATCTCCAGGTCAGGTCTAGATAGATCTAATGAAGTGTTTATCCAGTCCAGTGTTTATATATTTATTTTACTGTATTAAGGGTCATTCTACTAAAAAAATGAAAGAGAATCTGATAGTTGTTTTAACCTATACAGATTTTATGGCCCAGTTTTTAGACACTTTTAGACTCGATTGTTTTTGTCACAATGTTATCGGTGGGATCTATGAACCCACTGGACTGGTTATACTGCAGTAGTGTTGGTCTGTAAGCACCGTATGTTGTATTTTTATTGTGCTCTGGTCTTTATGGTGCTGACTCATTGATTCCATTGATGATCTAACACTCTACAGCAAGTTACCTAATGCCCTCAGTCACTTTACATGGGGCAAACATTTTCTTATTTCCACCGGACACTTTCTCCTCATATACACTCTTAACTATATAAGTGGTATTAACAGTGTTAACAGCTCCCGGGATCTATGTTTACAGTTTTTAAAGTCAATAGTTTAAATAGCCACTGATGCTAAAGACCTCATTGTCCCCTTGTCTCATTGTCTACATTTTTGTACTTACTGTTTGCACAGTTTATTATAGGTGTGCTATATAGTGTATTATCCACTAATATTATATTACAAATATTCATTATATAATAACTGTTTGTAAATAATGTATTGATTTAATGTTCCATTTTTATGAATAGCCGTTAGCTATGTTTTTCTGATCAAAGTGAACAAAATATTTTTTAAATGAGTGTCCTCCGCACCGAGATGATGCATTAGCCTCCAAATAGAGTATTTGACCTGCTTGGCTCAGAAGTGTTCACAAGTCACTTTTTGCAAGCATTAAGGCTTCCTTGCCTATTTTCATTCTGTCTAATTGGTGACATGTCAGTCACTTGTCGCTGTATTTGCCACTTTATATTGAAAATGAATGGCCACTGGTCACCCTGTTGCTCTTCTCTGTTGCTTGTTTAACCACAGCATAAATCTTAAGTCAAGTCTGTGTGGTTTGAGTCCTAGTCAAGTCTTGAGTCCAGGTCAAGTGTGGAGTCAAACGCTGTGTTCTGTAACTGTATTTAGTTCCTCACTGGACACAGTGATGCAAAGAAATGGCAATGAAGTTTGACTTGTCTCGACAGCGGCCGAGATTTGTTATAATCTAATGCAGGAGTATCAGTATGTAACCTTACGCAGAAATTAAACAATAGCGGCTGGCTAACTGGCTGCCTGCATAATACATGAGTTCCTGTCACGCAGATCTCACTGTACCGTCGCTCCCCTGTAACTGTTCAAACTTTTATGACTTTTGTCCCCTTGTAGTAGATCGGGTGGCTCTGAACTGAATCAGATCAGAATTGTCACGCTAGGGCTGGGCAGTTTTATCGATTTTATAGATTCATTCGAATTTACAGTTCAGGACGATTTTTTTTCATGAAAATTGATTTTATTACTTAATTTACATGCGAGCGCCAAAAGCGGAACTAATGTGATGCACCGTTCTACACGGGTAAATTAGCGCGGCGCACCCAAACACTAGCAGTGTTTGTGCCCAAGAAATGTCTTACTACATCTGTAATATGGACCTGTTTCGGTTCCCAAACAACAAGTCCTGTGTCCAACAGCTTAAGCAGCGCATCCACTCTCTGCAGTGCTAGCGTTAGCCATGTTAGCTAGCGTTAGCCATGTAAGCTAGCGGTGCCATTTCACATGCCGCTCAGAACGCCGGTACTGTTCCTGTACTTTAACACCGACTTGCAGATCTCGCAGGTCACCGTGCTGTTTGTGTGTCTAGAGTGAAGTACAGTAATGTTCCAATCTCTCAGGAAAGTCCAGAACGGCCATTCTGCCGCGCTGAATTTAAATCTTGCTTTCTGTCTCTCTGTGTCAGATTGCACTTTAACACTAAAGTAAAATAACCCACAAAGTTCAAATGTGTTTTGAACCATTTATTTGTTGTCTGTAGTTTGATTTTGAGGAGGGGAGGGGAAAATCGTTTAAAATTGAAAATCGGATTTATTTTGAAAAAATCAGAGATTTTATTTTTAGGCCGTATCGCCCAGCCCTATGTCACGCCATGGCTTTCTTGGAACAGTGCTCCTCCTGTACGCTGGACAAGAAGCTCTCACTTCAGAATCTGAAAAGTGGCCACAATAGATCTGTGAAGGATGGGGTGCCCATTAAACTTTCAGGCCGACTTAATAAGAAAGGTGAGCCTGACACTCCTTTCTTGGTATGAATTTTTTGGTGACAATGAAGCGAGCAGCCATCAATTATTGACTGGCAGAGCAGCAGACAGGTAAAAGACACTGTGTTGAGCGTTTGTGTCTGCAGCTCATTGCCACAGCAGAACCGACACCCAGAGCCGTCAACAGGGCTACTAATTGCCACCCCGGTCACAAAAGAAATTTGGCCAACAAGGCTCCGGCAGGTCACTCTTTTGGGGGCCACGGAGAGGGGTTGTTTTCAGCTCGTTTTGAAAGATGGGTTTCAATTACAGGCCAATAATCCGCAGCGGGGCATTGCAGCGTCCAAACATGGGTCTCCGATTCAGCCTTGCGCTTTGTCCTTTCTTTAAGACTCCTCCAGCTCCTTCCAGGACTGTTAAATACTAAATACTTGGCCCACATGTGCAGATACCATGTATCTGATACTGTTTACAGTCAACAGTATCAAAGTTGAGTTGAGCCAGGCCTGGAGGAGTACAGTAGGGTTTATGGTCATCATAAATATTTATCAGGAACAGTAAGTGAGGTGAAAGGCCCTGTACTCTGACACTCACGCTATTGCCAGTTGCAAACAATGCATTCTACAACTTTTTTGATATCTTGCTTGTTTTGATGATATCTGGTGTGATATCAGACTTGAGTTCACTTGTACTCAGTGAACCAAATGACTTGACACAAGCTCTTCTAACAACCCTGTGTACATTCCTTTGAGTTGACTTTACCTTCTTTCTGGCAAGTGTCTTTTGGTAGGTGCCAATTTTTGGATTAGGATTAGGAATAGGATTAGGGTTAGGATTTGGTTTGGCCCAAAATCAAACTTAGACAAATTTCATCTCATTTCAAATGTAAAGACATTAGTTTTGCATGGGATCTGAGAGGTTAATATATGAAAGCTTGCTTATTAAAACTTATTCCTATATGCCTATTTCATTTCATGCTTGATTCAGATTGCACTAAAATACTGTATAATCTCAAAAGGCCTTTCTTATGTGGTTTCTAGCATTGTTTAACATGCTGTTATGTGTGAAAATTACAGTTTTAGCTAGGCTAGTACTGTTTTTAGCTAAATGACCATTTTCTGTTGTAGCTACAGTGTCAGAAACCATTCAAGAAGTCAATTTGACATTACTTTAGAACATCATGCAGTTTGAAGCAAGTGTGTGATAAATGGTTGGCAGCTATTAGCTTCCATTCCTCGTTAGCCACATTAGCCTCGTAGCTCCAGTGCAAAACTAAAGTTTTAAATGCATTAAACACAGTCACCTTTAAATGCATTAAGGTGTTGAGATATTTTGATGCTATTCAAAGATTCTGTCATCTTCAGTGACAGTAAAACTGAGTAAAGCTCGTCTTTTTCTTATATTCCCTCTCTTTCCCTCTTTCTCTGATATTTCTGCTGACGGTCTCTACAGTGAGAAATAATATCGCAGTCACGGCTGTCCTGCTCACATACCCTTGTTACTTGACACCCCCTCTACTGTCCAAGTAGTCAGCTCGAACCTGTCGTCTCTCCTTTCTTTCCTGTTTACAAGGGACATCTCCTGACCCGGAGGGGTAACGGTTCTGTTGTCTCCTCAGACTAGAGGTCCATGAGTGGCTTCCCTGACCCCACGACAACAAGAAAAGGTCAAAACACCTTCTCAAATGGCCTCTGTTGGTTTATTAGCAGAATTGGCAGTTAGTGTTCTCCTCCAAGCGTATTGAAGTATTTAAATGGCATTGCATTAGAAGCAGTTTACAAAAATTAATAAATAAATAAATAGATAAATAAAGAAAGAAAAAAAAACAAACACATGAATGACTGAATAAAAAAATAAAAAAATAAATAAATAAATACATATAAATAAAGACATAAATAATAAAAAAAAAATACATTATGTAGCGATATACAGTGCTGTGCAAAAGTCTTCATATTTTATTTCTGAAGAGCCAGATATACTTTCATTTTTTTAATGTAGTCTCCAGGCTTCCTGATAAACTTCCAAAGACTAATTTTCAGAACCTGGCCAGTTTCAGAGGAAGTTTTTTTCATTTGTTAAGTCACAGAATGACCCACGTATGAATAATTCAAGGATAATAAAACCATCTAACCTGTGAAGAAACAGGTGCAGAGGATTCCAGATGATCAGGCGGTGATCAGTATACTGGTGGTGCAGAATGCTGAGTGGTTGGAACACTTTTATCTAGGCTCCCTGTATCTTTAGGCACTTTGCAGCCTGTCGCAGTAAAACATTTGTTCCAATTTCTTTCATTTAATCTACTCAGTATGCCAAAGATAAGACAGCTTGACAGGCATAAAATAATATTTTGCATCAGCAAGGTACTTCAAATATGCATATAAAAAAAGTATTGTCTTTGGTTCTTTATGTATTCTGGATTTGTTTATGCCCTGGTTTTTTCACCAAATTAGTTTTGTTCTCTGTATCCGTGACACAAGATGCAACGTAGGTTTTCAGCATTACTTCATTTACATCTAGCATTTACTCCTAATGGTTACTGATGGGTTATATTTAGCAGGAAACCATCATGTCCATTTAGTGGGTACAGGGGTGTTGCATGGGTCTCACGCCGGGTGTCGACAAGTATTTTTGGGACACCAAAACACACATGCGGCATAATAACCGCACAGCAAATGATAGTGCGCGCTGTAATGACTATTATTACATGATGCTGTGACCTGAAAGAGGTGATGTCTGTTAGGGTGTGACTCATAGATCAGGTGTCTTGTAAAATGGTATGGCTTGGGGCCAAAGGCGCTGCATTGTTCTTTTTAAAGAGAAATTCAAATCTATAAATGTCTAATCAATTAAAAATTATAATCAGTTATAATCAATTATAATCTTCATGTGTTGAATAAAGTGTGATGTGTGGTGCTGTCTCGTTCTGCAAAGCTGGATAGAAGAAATGTCATCGTCCTCCAGTTGCTGAAGATAAAACAACTCTTGAGTGTTTCGCTCATAGAAGCAACTCAGATTACATTTAATGCAGTGACACTTAGAGAGGGTCGACGGGTAAAAAAGTTATTTGCTTCAGTTAATTCAATTCTGGCACGCTTTTCCTTGAGATTTCTGTTTTCTCTTTACAGTGCATGAATATGTAAGGAGCAAGTGAACCCTGATACAGTCTCAGTCAATAAGAATAGGTAAAGCTAACTGTTCAAGGGTCATTCCATCATGTTGGGGAAACATCTTAGTGTTGAGTTAAAAAAGCGAAAAACTGTGAGGAGTGTTGCACCGCCTCACCCAAAACCACCCTGGATGTGCTTGTATTCTATGTGATGTCATTTCAGTTAATTTCAATTTTCTTCACACCACATCACTTCACTTTAATTAAATTCATTTCAATTCAGTTAAATTCATTTCAATTCATTTGAATTCTGTTCAGATCAATTTCCAGATATTTACTGCATGGGAGACCAGCTGTACTCAAAAACTGATAATAGTAAAAAATCATAGACCCAGTGGATTCTGCCTTACTGGCATCTTATGGGTTACCATAACAACTCCAACAACAACAACAACAACAAACAAAGCTGATGGAAATTTCTCTGACTGACTTCAAGGTGAACTCAGATTGTTTACTTTATCATCATTTTTCATTCTGACACTATAAATACGGGAATTAGATTCCACTAAGCTTTACAAAATGTATCCGATTTTCCCATTAAACATGTCATATTTAGGAACACACTTGTTTGGAGTCTGGGAAATTGCAAGGAATGAACAAGGAAATGTGGGTTGTGTGATCTGAAGCTGTAAAAATGTACTGTGCTCACACTTATCATGAGAGGAAAGTGAGGAAGGAAAGTGAAATACTATGATAAAGGGGTTTTATAAGTGGTTCAATGTGTATTTAGGGTCATGAATTAAGTCATAAAAACTTCAGAGATAATTAAGTGCATAAATAAATGTATTGGCCTGTTGCTTGCCAAATAAGAACCCTGCACATACTGTTAAACGTCAGATCTTGCAGGTTACTGATCTTGCCTTGTGGTCAGTTCGCATTACACCTGTCAGCTTCATCACATAGTCTTATTAGAAAGTGGTTAAAAATAGTGGGTGAAAATGAAACACCTTGCCTGAAATGTGCTCATTTTGCAGCCTAAAAGAGTCTCCTTGATTTGCTGAATAGAAACCAGTGATCATTGGTTGAGTCCATGTCACAAGAATGCATTTTTCTAATTCATCATGGTCATTTTCTGCTAAATAAAAGCCATTCATACTCCAAAGAAAGGACACTCCGTAGAAATATACCCTATATAGACAAAAATATTGGGACACACCTGTTTCCATGGTTTGGGCTAGACCACTTCCTTCCAGTGAAGGGCAATCTTAATGCTTTAGCATACCGACATTTTGGACAACGCCATGCTTCCAACTTTGTGGACACAGTTTGGGGAAGAACCTTTTCTATTCCAACATGTCTGTGTCCCAGTGCACAAAGCAAGCTCCATAAAGTCATGGTTGGATGAGTTCATTGTGGAAGAACTTGGCTGACCCACACAGAGCCCTGACCTCAACTCCATCCAACACCTTTGGGACGAACTGGAACGGAGATTGTGCCTGACCTCATAAATGCTCTACAGAATGAATGGGCACAAATACCCTCAGTTATCCCAAAATGGAAAGCCTTCCAAGAAGGGTGGAAGCTGTTCACAGGTCGACCAACTCCATATTAAAGTCTATGTATTTGAATGCATTGAAGTTCCTGTTGGTGTAATGGTCAGGCGTCCCAATACTTTTGTCCATATAAGGTATACTTTCCCATTATTTGATGGTCTATTGCCACATTAATGTAGTTTATTGTAAATCTGTGCGGTAGTGTTGAATGAATGGAATAAATATTCGTTAAAGTTAAATTTTTCCCCCTCCACTTGTAAAGTTAGAGTTTATTGTTAGTGTTTGGCAGATATGAGGGTTTTTTTCTGATGACAGCAGTGATATGTAATCAGTTTGTCCTCCCACTGTCAGGTTGGGAGAATATTCTGTATATTCACCATCACACCAGTTTCTAAATTTACTTTATGTAAAAAAATGTTATTTATTTATTTATGGACATTAAATGCCGGCTGCCCTTTCCAATGTGTGAAAATATCTTGAGCAGTGGAGCAGCAGAAATGGTCCAAAGCTATTCTTAATAAATCACTTTCTATTTTATGTCAAAAAATGTATTTTTTTCTTCAGTGAAGAAGATCCCTCTCATCCAGGGAAAGTATAATCAGTGCCCTTGTGGACTCTCAGCCACGGATGATGGACATTGAACTTTGAACCAATCAAACGGGACGCCTCTTTCTTTAATAACTGGTCTTGAAATCATTATCACTCTGCTCTCATTGCCTTCTTAAGCTTATCCACCATCTGGGGTGCTGGAAACTGTCTCTGGCTTTGATTCTTTGTACCCGGCTGTGTCCTTGTGCCTGCATGGTGCTTAAGTCTAATAAAAGAAACTTGAAAGGGAGTGCAAGTCCTCTAATTTTTGTAGTTTGGAATTGCAATAAAATATTTGAATGTCTCACCAGTATAATCATTTCAAACCAGGAATTCCCTGAAGAAGAACGAATGACAAAACCTTACATTCAACTTCTATAGTCCCCAGCAGTCTATAATTTTAGCTTGAAGTCTTTTATAGCATAGATTTGTGTGAAAATTGACAAATGGTGCCAGGATGCAATTCAGCACTGTGTTAATACTGTAAATACCACTTAGACAAGCGCCTGCCAGTACAATTGCAGGTTTTGATTCATTCAGTGGATGAGCGTCACTTGAACTTACTATAACACTTATCAGTCAAGGTCAGTCTCTCAGGTTTCCACACCACTTAGCCTATAATACTGTGTTTCCTTACCACGTCACTTTACACTTTAACAGGTCGTGCCTGTCCACCGCATCGAGTGCTTTTAGTTACTGTTGCACCCACTGTTGGCCTTATCAGATTAGATTGCCTGTATCTCCGAATGGAAAAATCATCCCTTTATTGTGATTTCTCACTACTGCTCAGCTGCTGGTACCAGTGTGACGTTCCACACTTTGCTTCGAAACTGATATTCAACCAAACACCAGAAAACAATGTTTAGAATGTTTAACCTTTTATTTATTCATTTACTTCATAGCATGTCTCTTGTTTGAGGTCCACCTTTGGGAAATGCATTTGCAGCCTTCTCTTAACAAGTATTCAAAAAACATTGATATAAATTCTGTTTATTGTTCTCTGATGGGGATTCCAGGAAAAAAAAAACAAAAACAGAGAGGTGTTGAGAAGAGAAGAGCTGAAATCTGAGAGGGGCGGGAGGAGGCGGCGGAGGTCTGGTCATTCAGGAGAGAACCAAGGCCTGGAATTCTGTTAGAAAGGAGATACATTTCAGTCCCATCATGTGACCTATCCATCTTTTGCTAAAAGAAAAAAATGCATGCATTCTTGCATGGACAAGCTTTTCCCATTCTGCTCGAAGAAGTCTGGACTTTAGATTCCCTACATAATACTGAGTTTCTGGTCTAAAGCATTTAAAAATTCGTTGCACATAGAAAGATCCACAGAGGAACCATTTTTGGTTCATTTCAATAGTGATTCTTAAAAGGAGCCTTTTTAAAAAACCCTCCACATAAATACAAAAACGTTCTTTAGAGAGCTGAACTAGTTTTTCTCTGGTGTCACTTAGAGACCTCATCATGAGGGCTTTTTTAAGAGATTACTGACCGGACTATGCAGCTGCAGCTAATCAAAACTAGGCAGGTTGGAAACAATGATTTTGCTTATGTTAGATAATGAACACAGCAAAAACGAATATCTCCTAACATTGCAACCTTTCACATACTCACAAAAGAAATATAATTTGCTTTTTAAATTCTGCATTTCGTTGAATAATTTTGAATTTTCACCAGTAGTCTAAAAAGCTTGTCCTGCTTCGCCATGAAAGAATACATCTTTAGGCTGAGCTTGGAATGGAATGGTCAGTTTAGATGATAAGACCTTTGCTATTAGGTTTGGAACAGGTAGAGTGAAGTTCTGTTGAGCTTTTTGAAAACATATCTATATTTCTTTCCATGTTTTACTTAAAAAGCTCATTCCCTACATCCTATCAATTCTTCCTGATTTGTAGTGGTATATGATTACACACTAAACACTATCACTCCTGTCTTAGCACATCATGTTAGGTGTGCTGGAACACAACACAAGCTTTCTGTCTGTCCAGCTCACAGTACTCACCCTCTGCTCCGATTTTTCCATCGTTATCATCGTCAGCTGCTGATAGAAAGCCCTTGGTCTCTTTGTCTGTCAGAACACGAGCTCCAGGTGAAAACCTCTGCAGGAAGAATCTACAAACACAAAAGTCGTGTCAGCGAACTGTTGTAGCTCTTCATAAGAATATCTGTTGTAAGAACTGTTGTAGCTCTTCACAAGTCCTCAGGCAGCCATGATGATAGAGAACATGAGTAATGTGAGCTACAGTGGTAGAACATAGTTTTTAGTCTATGTTTTGTCAATCCTTAGGAAGTTATGCTTGGAGAACATCTCCCACTTTTGGCTCAGGGTTTTAACCTTCAGGGAGATTCTTGAAAAGGTTCTACCTGATACAAATGGGAAGGCACACACTGAAGAACCTGAAAATAGTTCTACCCTAAGGTTTTTCTTGTAGAGTACACTTTAAAAATATTTTTTTGTCCTCTGTATTTCCATAATGGAGGTTTTCAATTTCCTAAAAAAGGTGTTTAGGCCTGAACTATGCACAAGTACCATTTGTGAAAGTGGAATTTGTCAGTACTCTGCATGAAAATAAATAATAGATAACAGATAGTAAAATCATACTTGAGCTCTTCCTCCTCGATGAAGCCGCTGCCATCGTTGTCGAGAATGCCGAAAACAGTCTTCACTTCTTGGGGACTTTTCTTGGTCAGACCACACAGTTGGAAGAATTTCTTGTGATTGAAGGAATCTGGTGCTTTTTGGCATAAGAAAACAATAATGAGTTTCATTAAAAAAAAACATTTATCAGTAATATTTCTTCAGATGTAATATTACAAAATGTGAACCACAAATCTAAAACTTCTATACACTTCAGCAAGATCTAAAGATCATAATGAGATCTAATGTTATCAGCGGAGCGGCATGATAACAATAGTTGATCGGGCTGCTTTTACTCAGAGGAGGCCTTTACCCACAGCACTCATTACAATTTACTTATCTAGCTAATGACAGAGCCCAGGCCAAGTGATATCGCCTGTAGTAAATCGATACCTTGGCAGTCCTTGATAGCACTCCCGATGGCATCAGCGGAAAGGATAGATGAGAGCGACATAGTCCTGAGGAACAACCGATGTGAATTATTAACACAATGCCAACATTGTTTTGGAAGCATCACCGCAACACAGCCATGCACGTCTGTTTCTACATCTCTGGGTCTCGGCAAAGCAATAGCAGACAGTTTATAGAACTTAACAGTGAATCATGAAATATACGTTTAACTAGTAAACACAGATACTTTCTTTCCACTATTGTTTTGTTTTTGTTGTTGTTTTAGGTCAGCAGAGGCCACAGGAGCAGGAAACATACGGGTGAGATAGAGGGCGCTCTAAGCGACAGCCTGGAGAGAAAGGTGGGTATTGCTGAACATCAGGACAGGGATGTAACTAATTTATTAAGCTATTTATTAAATAAAAAAATAAAGTAAATAAATAAATAGTTGACCTGTAATAACAAGCGCTACATCTTAAGCAGGATGTAAACAGTGCAGTGCTCAGGGCTAGCCCAGTACATGGATAGATAGATAGATAGATAGATCTAGCTCTCCATATAGACAGTACTATTTACAGTATGTCCTTATATCAGAATCCTTTCTCAGAGATTAAAAGAAAGTAAGAGAATGAAAAACGGAGCTTTAAGAAAACAGCAGGCTGAGATTAAACTGAGATTAAAGTTTTTCAAGGTGCCCTGTTATCTGATGCTCGCAACACCTGAAGCCAAGCTACGTGTAAAAACAGCGACTGTGCAGAAAATGAGAGCTCTCGTGCACGCGCACTTTAATGCACAAAGCTGTAAAGTAAAAAAACTAAACAAAAGAAAGAAAAAAAGCATTAGAAAAAGGAAACCAGGGTGAAGCAAAGAAGCGATCCAGCGAACAGGAAAGAAAGAAAGAAAGAAAGAAAGAAAGAAAAAAGAAAGGAATAGTCAAAGACGTAAGCCAGCAGACGTGAAAAAAGAAAAGAAAGAAAGAAAAAAAGAAAAAGAAAAGAAAAGAAAGAAAAAAACAAAAAGAAAGAAAGAAAGAAAAAGAAAGAGAAAAGTCTGGTGCAGGAGTAAAGGCTGATGAAAGCCCGCGCTCCTCTCTTACCTCGTGCGGTGATCTCGTGCAGGTGATTGATCAGAGGGAAGAGTGTGTGGTGAGTGCTGTCCGTCACTCGGGGGGTTTATATACTTCTGATCTGGGTGACAATGAGCAGCTCTTGAGTTACCTGTCTGAGGATCAAATTCAACCTGCCGGTCCCGGCTCCAGTTTCCTGCCTAACTAATTAACCTTTACTATTTATATCCAGCCAGGAGTGAGGCTGGACACGGGCTCGTCCCGGGACTCTTTTAAACCAATTATTAAATAATAAGAGCCGTGCTGTCGATCTATCTCTTGCCGTTCTTTGCCATGTACCTCCCATCTAGCTTCATGCATTCCTGCATCGCTACCTCTGTGAATCTGCACCCCCCCCCACACACACACACACACGCACACACACACACACACACACACACACACACACACACACACACACACACACACACACAC
>JBBPCY010051264.1:0-12979 GCA_037974405.1 Brachyalestes nurse
TATATATATATATTTATTTATTTATTTGAGTGTAGTATCTGAATATTTTCTCCATAAATTTAAATGTAAAATGTTAAATTAAATTGAAATCTTTGCTATTTGGCTTATGCTAATGACTATGCTTTTTTGGTTGTGTATCCATGGAGTGGACACATGCAATGGAATTTTAACCAAAAAGTGTTTGAATACTTGTTTGTCCTCTCTGTAACTTTCATTTTCTTACGCAATCTTTTTCCTCATTCTCTTCTATACTCTTCTACTCTTCATATGCTTTTCCTCTATGCCCTTTCTGTCCGTTCGATGGTTAAATGTTGACTCCCTGAACCCTTATTAGCTCATTTGTCAAAATGTCCTCTCTGACAAGAGATGAGCGTGTCATTCTCTCTCTCTCTCTCTCTCTCCCTGGCTCTCTGTATTTTTTTCTTTTTCTTTCTCTCTCTCTCTCTCTCTCTCTCTCTCTCTCTCTCTCTCTCTCTCACTCTCTTTCAGTGCTTGTGTGTGTGTGGGTGGGTGGGTGCATGTACACCTATACACTGTGTATTCAGGATGCTGCTTCTCTAAACAAACCTATATCCATCATTGTATGCTGGGTGAGAACAAAATTCCAGCAGTCCTCATCTCTCCTCACCCTGTCAACACTTTTACTCCCTCTCTACTCCAACAAAGTCCCACTGCTGTGGAATGTAAAGTGTTTTGAAGAAGTTGGAATTTCAGGTCAATGAACCCCCCAATAGAGAAATGGTAAGAAGAGATAAGGCGACTGGCTGAAAAGAGAGAGAAAGATGCAGTGGGTAAAAAGATAAGAAATTCAAGCAAAGAGGGGCTAAAATAAGCCCTTGGGGTCCAGACACACCCTCTGAATACCTACCTGTCCAAGTGACGGATGAAAGCATGACCTGACAGAGAAAGTGAGGGACAGACAAATGAAACTCTACAAGTTTACGTATGTGGGCATGTGTGTGAGAGAGAGCAGGAGAGAAAGAGAAAGAGTGCCTTCCATTAGTAGGAGCTGAACTGATTTTACACGCTCAACAGAGTCATTATTACAGTTATCAATCATTTGATCTGTTTCCTTTACATCTAACTCACTCATGCACAATTACATCATACTGGTACTATAGTGTTTTTTCTGGGGCATCAGTTTAACTCAAATTCTTGCTTTATATCTTCTTGCCAAAAATGATATGACCAGCGTCTCATGGCTCTTCAACAATAACAAAAAAGAATCAGAGATGATACTGTATATTTGTAACTGATATTGTATATTGATGCTGTTAAAAAACTTTAATTCTACATTTTTCTCTTCTTTGTCTTTCTATCATTTGAAGACAGCCTTTCACATGTACATTTCATGATGAATGACCTGATAGGAATGCTCCAAAATTAATAAAATGAATTAATAAAAAATGAATAAAACCTCTGTACTTTAATGTAATTTAAGCACATAATTTCATTTTAATCATCTACTGGTCCATGCTGTTAAGGAAAATGGATATTGTACACCCTTTACCTGTCATAAGCTGTCATAACAGATTATATTAATTATTAGACCAGTTTCATGTTACTATTGCTGATAATTGTCATTACAGGCATAATACTGGATGTTATGACATCTTATTTTACATACACATTTTTGCTACTTTACATACAAATTATTTTACATACAAATTCTGTACCCATTATAGAAGCTTCAACCTCTCCATCTCTCTTGTAATTTATCAGAGAACGTGGATGGAAGAAGAGAGAACTGTAACCTGAGGAAAACACAGGTTACAGACATGATTCTATGTGGACCTTTGAAAAATCACACATACATCACATACATTTTGACTGCCATGTAAAAAGTTCCATGAGCTGAGCCTTTCAACTACTCTCCAGAACACACCTGTTTCTGTTATCCAGTGTGGTGGAACAAAGAGAGTGACATCACTGCATGAGCTTCTGCTTTGTGGCTCAGAGATTTATAAAGTCCTTTAAGCCAACATCTGCTTCTTCTTCCTTACATGCCATAAAGTACATATGTGTGGCTATGTGCACTTGTTTTTAGAGAAATATTAGAATTACAGAGAAATATTAGAATGAATAAAATGGCCCTGACTTTGTGAAGTGTTTTTCATTATTTCTTTTGGTTTCAGACTGAAATGAAGTAGCATTAACCCACAAGAAACAGCTGAGCTTTATGAGTCCCATAACTGTTCCATTAACTTTTCCCTTAAGTAACTCACCACACGCACTGAAAATTATAGTCAGGTGAACTGAAAACGATAAGGCAACAATCTGGACAGCTTTCTTGAGTTAACTCAATTTGAAGGCACTCCAACTTCTTCTGGTTTACATTTTTAGTTCTACACAGTTTGAGCACTGAGTGTGGTTGAGTCAATATATTTCTCATTTTAAAGTGGAAGGTTGGAGCAAATCTGTGTAAAACTGGAGTCACTGTAGTATTTTGAAACATTTGGGACTATAAGTTTTGATGTGTTTACAGGTAAGGTAAGGTGGAAGGGTGTGATTTGTCGACAGGGATTGTGGGAATGGTTTTTATGATCATGTCCAGGCCTACTGGCTTGTTTGATTATTTCATCATTATTCTGCGATATGGGGCTATTCATAAAACATTTGGGGCTGTAGCCAGAAATGTTCACATTTTGTTTCTTTGTAGCCTGAAATGAAGGCATGCACAAAAAAACTAATTTTCCAGCTGTGTGTACAAGCTTGCGGCTTGTAACATCCAGGTAAAAGGTTTGACCGCAACAGTTTAGAAAAAAACAAAAAAGTAATCACGTTGTCCATTACACAACAAGCTAACTGGGTTCCACATACAGTCAAATGTGATCATTTTCATTCAGCATAAAAACAGCAATTCCTGGAGCATTCCAGTGCTTGGTAGTGCAACGGAAACAGCTATGGAAGGCAAGGCACTGTCAAAAGATCTCCACTGTGGACAGGCACAAATTAGCGCCTGTCGAAGCTTCATCAATCTTTGGAAGCACAAGAAAGTCTTTAATTAAGATAAGAAAAGTGTTTGATGCTACTAGGACCCTCCCCGGATCAGGCCGTCCTCCAAATTGGATGGAATAGCAAGGAGGAAACTGGTCAGAGAGACTGCCAAGAGGCCTGTGGCAACTTTGAAGCAGTAACAGTTATGTACAGAAAAGAGTGGTCATTGTGCGCATGTGACAACAATATCACAAGGGCTCCAAAAAATATGACTTATATGGGAGGGTTGCAAAATAAAAAGCCACTCCTTAAAAAAAGGCTACATTAAGTCTCGATTGAGCTTTCCCAAAGAAGATTCTGAGACCAAGTGGAAAAGGTTGAAGATTTTGAGGCCAAGTGGAAAAGGTGTTAGGGTCAGATTAGACCAAAATCACACTAGTGACACCAAATGGTACATCTGGCAGAAAGATAACGCTACTCACCATCCAAAGAACACCATTCCTACAGTAAAGCATGGAGCCGGCAGAATCCTGTTGTGAGGGTGTTTCTCTGCACAGAAGGAAAAATGAATGAAAAAAAAAAAATCTGCTGTCCTCTGCCAGCGAGTTTTCAATAGGAAGATGATTCACCATGAACCACAACACACAGCCAAACTGACCACACAGTCGCTGGAGGAGGAAAAGCTGGACGTCTTTGTGTGGCATAGTCAGAGTTCAGACGTAAACACAATTAAAATCTTTTGAGTGACCTGATGACTTGATTTAGTAATTAAAAGTCCTGAGACAGCGATGATCTTTTATCTGTCTCAGGGATTCTGAACTGTTGCCATTTAGATGTTATAATCTGCATTGAGTACATATAGCTGAATTTTCATTTGTGTGTTTGTGTGTGTGCATGTGTGTATTTGTGTTCTCATTTCAGGCGGCAAAGCGACAAAATGTGTGATTTTTGTGAGTTTTTTGTGGTTTTTTTTCATATACCCACTGTATTTTTGCTGTTAAGGCTTCTGGGTTTTTTCTGTTTCATATGTTCTGCTTTTTTCCTAATGTTGAAAACAAATTACTCATGCTTAATGGCTATTTTACTGGAAATCATGCAAACAAAAGAGTTGTTTCTGACTTTTTCACCGTACCGAACATAACACATATGGGTCCTGTATATTACCACATATCCTGACACTGTATGAAGAGAGATAGAGGGACAGAAACAGAGACTGAGCGCAACAGTATGAACCAGGGACAAAGAGGAAGAGAGAGAGAGAGAGAGAAAGAGAGCAAAAGGAAGAAGGAAAGACTGAGAGTGAGAAAGAGAGAATGTGTGTGCTCATGAACGCACATATGTGTAACATGTCCCACACCAGCTAGCAGCATCTGCTGTACAGTGCAGGAATGTTCTGACACACTTACCCTCTAACATATCGCTGCATTCAAATCAGACTGGAGTTTTAAAACAGGCATGTTTAAACCAGTTCATCCAAAACTTTAGTCATTTCATGTCTTTGTGTGGAAATGGGTGAAACATGATACAGTTACATGCCGCTCTGAAAGAAAGGAGCTGTGTCAAACTTGCATACTTAATTTCACCACAAATAAAACATCAACACATGTTTATCTTTTACTTTGAGCAGTAATAATGATGAAGTATGTCATTGCTGTCCCCAAAAATATGTATCTCCAAAAAGGTATATTTACAGGAGAAGGCAAAAGTATTCACTTCAAATTCAAGAGCACAGGGTGGCTGCTGTGTTTACATGATGTGGAAAAAAATATGTATCATGTTCTTTTGTAAGTGATGATATTTTGCACATGTGGGAATGCTGTAAGCATTAATATAAAGTACAATTGATGCATTTCACCGGTTCATGATAAGAGCGTTTTAATGTCTTCAGATGCCTTGCCTGATGCTCTTGCATATTCATGTAAGCTATGAGAGGCTGTAGAAGTGTTACAGAGTTGAGATAATTTTACATGGGTGTTTACACGTATAAAGTGACATATGAAGATTGTGAAGATAGGTAAGTTAAGTATATTTCTGTAATGAACTGTCGCTCACAGTTGTGTATATGTGAGGAAAGAAAGAGAGAGAGCAGGTGATACAGATACTTCAGTCTGAGATGGATAGCCTCTAGGCTTGGATTCCAGATGAGTGTGGACAGATGCTTGGGTGTGGTGCAAATTAGTATATAGCCTATGTGTGTGTGTGTGTGTGTGTGTGTGTGTGTGTGTGTGTGTGTGTGTGTGTGTGTGGCAGAGAGAGTGAGTGAGGGCATGGTTTCAAGTATCACTATATAGTATTATTGTTCATTAAAGAAATTATTATTTCTTTATTTTCTGAGAAGAGTGCAAATAAGATTGTGTTTTGTTTAGTAATAACACTGTGGATGCACTATATCCATTACTAAGAACATCATTATGTTAGACTTCCTAAGTAAAGAGGTGATCTCTGAGGTTTTATAAGCATGGCAATATTTCACATTAGCACTTAATTTGTCAGAAGCACATGAGCGAAACTTTTTTAAGATGCTGTTCAAATGTATGTATTCTGTTCTGTCCAGGTTTGAACTTGTACCCTTCCACATTTGAATAAAAATGCATACAAATTCCTCTCAAACTTTATAGAATTGATTCACACTCACTGTCCTAATGGATCCCAGTACAGCTAATTCCTGATAGAGCACAGGACACAGCAGTTAGCTGATGGATATCAGCCTTTTCAAGTGCTGCATCAGAGAAAAAAGAAACAAAAAGAACTGTGATGTGTGGGGGTCTTCCAAGATGGCCATTATGCCACTGACCTGTGAACACAACCACTAGAATTCCCCTGCACAAGAAAACTGCACAAGAAGAAAGAGTGTTAGATATTAAGAAACTACAAATATAAATGTAAATGCACCAATACAAAATTATGAAAAGGTAAAGAGAAGTATTGACTTCTAGAACAGATACACCATATGGACAGAAGTATTGGGATGCATTTAAATACATAGACTTTAATATGGAGTTGATTCTCTCTTTGTCGCTATCACAGCTTCCACTCTTCTTAGAAGGCTTTCCACAAGACTTTGGAGTGTTTCTGTGGGAATTTGTGCCCATTCATTCTGTAGAGCATTTATGAGGTGAGGCACTGATGTTGGACGAGAAGGCCTGGCTCTCAATCTCTATTCCAGTTCATCCCAAAGGTGTTGGATGGAGTTGAGGTCAGGGCTCTGCGCGAGTCAGTCAAGTTCTTCCTCACCAAACTCATCCAGCCATGTCTTTATGGAGCTTGCTTTGTGCACTGGGCCAGTCATGCTGGAATAGAAAAGGGCCTTCCACCTATCTAAAAATTTGGAAGCATGACGTTGTCAAAAAAACTTGAAGCATCAAGACTGCTTTTCACTGGAAATAAGAGGTCTAGCCCAAACCCTGAGAAACAGCTGTGTCCCAATACTTTTGTCCATACAGTGTATGACACATATGAAAGGATGAATCAAAGTGATGCACATGACAGTCTGTTTAGTGTCATTACTTTGTGACCGCATTTGCGAAGGCAGGCATCCTGTTATGCGATTGGCTCGTGCGGGACAGCGTGAATTAACAGCAAAGACAAACTCGTGAGTCGATTGGCTGAGACGCCTACAGGCGGGCTTTGCGTCGCTAGGCAACGAAAAGTGATCCTGGAAAAGTCAAGAGGAGGGAAAACAACGGAATGTCACAGGAAAGTCTTTGCTGCAGGCATCCTAACAAGTCTGGACTACAGAGCTGCAGCTTCGGTTGTTAACTGGAGCAAGTAATAGCACTACTGTAATACATCTCTATATGCGTCTCAAAACGGTTTCCAGAGCTTTTAGCAGGGCAGACTGGGTCTTAAGCTGGTGTTTCTGAGAGGAGAGGTTTAAAAGTGAATGGTCGGAATTATGCACCAAGAGAGCTGATTTTATCCCTACTAGCTACTGCAGTGTCCCTCCCTCCACCGGTAAGTTCTGACTTAGTTTAAAGAGAAAAGCATAAAGAAATTGTGACAACTCTAAAGCTATCAGCCAACTCATTCATTCTGTTCTAGAATTTTCTATGCATTTTATGGTGTAACTTATTTGTTCCTGAATGCAACCCTCTGTGCAGCCTAATGTGCCTTTATGACATGATTGCATCTTTAGATATTCAGATAGCTCCGATAGTTCTCCAGTTCTTCTTCTGAGAAATATCTTTTACTGTGTAGATCTTTTAACTAATAGAGAGGCCATGATCATGGAATAGCCTTGCTGTCTTTCTTTGTTTTTTGTAATTTATTAAGATCTTTTTTGAAAATTAAGAAAATGGATACAAATCCCTCTGACTGATCTGCAAAACTGATTCTCAGTGTCAGTGCAATTTCTTATTTTAACTCAACCGATTAAACTCATAGTCTAATTGTCAATGCCCTCAGGGTCAGTAGTGCTAGAACAGAGGAAATCCAAAAGCTGTGCAGAGCATGGTGTGCCAAGCACTGGATTTGCTGTAACATGAAAAGGAAGTGGAGATGCTCCATTTTCCCCTGTGCTAGTGAAATGTAGGTCTTCACAGGGAGAGAGTTTGTCTGAAATGTGTGTGGCATGCAGTATGTAATCTTTTGGGTGAGTCTACAACTTTTCCATTCAGTTTAAGAGCCTCAAATTACAGAGGTTTTAGTCATGTAAGATCAGGTGAAGCGATGAAGTTTATCTCTCTGCCAGCAGAGCACGTCTAAACAGAGCAGAATATATGTTTATACAGCATACTCTCATTGTTTGAACTTAATATCAAGTCTGAGAAACCAAGCATTAGGATTTGTATAGCTAGTTGTGCTTATAGTTAGTTTGATAAAGAAAAGTCTTGCTTATATATAGTAATTCATTTGACTTTTATGAGGTGGCCACGTGATATAGAGTTGTCAGAATTGTTTAACACGGGCATGTTTAGCCAAGACCGCTTCTTCATACCTCTGTCTCTCATGCAATATTTCATTCTGTCTTTATTCCTCTTTTTAGAGGTTAGGGTGGTCAAGCAGTATTTTCAACACGAAAAGGTTTGATAGAATTGCATTGTACACTGTAATGCCAGAATGAATAGTGGCAATAATGAAAAAGTGAGGAATTTCATGCAATAATAGTGAGTTGATTGACAAAGCTGGTGAAGTCAATGCAGCAAATGATCAACTGAGGACTGAGTGTTATGGATTGGTTAAGAGTAGGACAGAAATACTTTATAGTGAGATAAGAGCTAGGAAGAGGGCATGATGGCTTGAGGAATCTGTTGGGTGTGTGTTCACTCTGTTATAAGTTTCTAACAGAAATTTGAGCCCTACTGAGGCCCTAATACTTAATGTGTTTTATGGGGACAATCAGTGTGTGCTGCAGTGTTTCAGCATTGCCTGGACATGGGGCGGGACCATGACCTGAGCTGAACTCGTCACTTGATTCGTCACTTTGGATATCTCACACTCTGATAGGCAGGGCACAAGTGGCACTGGAGGCCTGCTGAGCATGCATGGCAGAAGGCAAAAGGAAAAGATGTGTGTGTGTGTGTGAGAGAGAGAGAGAGCTAGATAGAGTGTGAGAGAGAGAGTATTTGGAGTGTAAAGATTTTATCATGTTCAGGTTTGATATGATTTTCAATACTGAACTCAGTATGTTTTGTCAATGTGTCTTGATTATAAAGGGTAAAAGGGGGCGTTCGGCTGACACTCTTATCCAGAGCGATTTACAGTAATTAGTTACAGTGACAGCCCCCCTGGAGCAGCTGAGGGTTAAGTGTCTTGCTCAAGGACACAATGGTAGAAAGTGGGGTTCCGAACCTGCAACTTTGTGGTCATTAGGTTCGCAACCAAGTGTTTTACCCAGTAGGCTATTACAACTCACAGTAATGTGCTAATTGTACGCTGCACAGAAAAACATAATAGTAAGCTTATGAAATAGTGCAGCTACATTATTGACCAGTTCTCAAGGACCTCCAGACAGGCCAGATTTTTTTCTTTCACTATGTGCTGCAAATTGGATTGAGGACCTACAAAGTATAAGACATTTTAATCACTTTTATGATTGTAACATAAATTGTGTTATTTTCAGGGCTAGAACCTGACATTCGGCTGCTCTGGGCAAAAACATAGTTTTGCTAGCTCCAGCAGAAGTCCTGCAAAATTTACAATTAATGTTTCAGTACAAAAATAACACAGATTTGTCCAACACTGTGCACATTTGACTGTCAAAAGATAGAGAAACAGATGTTAAGGAGCTTTTTAATATTAGCGGCAGTTCAAAAAGATGTGGTAATTGGCTTTATGTGACTCGAAACCTTCTCCCGGCATTGGTTGTATCGTGTGACTGAGGGATTTCTAGTTAGTGGGTGGAATTGAACATGACTAAATTTTGGAAAAATTGGAAAAATGAAATAAATAAAGAATGATCTAGATAGAAATAACAGTAGCATTGTTTCTGTCCCACAGGATAGTTAAGTATAAAAATAACATTCAGTGTGTTTTAGTGTGTTTTCATTGAGTAGGCCTCAACATAGTGTTTTCAAAAGAAGTAGGCTTTCTGTTTACAACAATTACCTGTTTTTCAACTCACTGCTTCCTTCATGTAAATTTTATTTCAGTATTTTGTTTTAGCAACAAAAGGGCTTTCATAGTCACCTATCACGCTATGCTGCATTTTCTGTTTGTTGAACTTTTATTTTGACATGGGAGTACTTAAGTTAAGTGATTGTGTGTTTTGGTTTGTTTTGGGTTTTAGGGTGATTAGTATTTAAAGGCCTTTGTTTTGTGTTCTGGTGTCTGCTCACTGTCCATTTGGTTTGGGTGATCTTTTGTTTGTATGTAGGCCCTGTCCCTCGGCACACCTATGTGACATCAACCTTGCTAGTTAGTCAACTTGACTACGTAGCTAGTGGTGTTCTGTGTGATTTGCTTTCTGAAGTTTATTTGAGAGGACTGCATTTGTTTGTTTTTTGTGTCTTTGTTTAAGGAAATGGGTAAATGTTCATGGTGTTATTATTATATTAATTTCCCATTGCCTAACCTTGTTTCTGTTGACTGTAATATACCATGTACCCTGCAGTTGCGTGTATGACTATGACAGCTGGGTAGTACAGTAACAACTTGTGTACATGTAACTTGTGCCTTAATTTGTTCTTCTACATTTGTTAGTTGAACAGAATCACGTTAAGATAAATTTTTTATTTAAACATAAAAATGATCAGTCCAGTTAGTTAGAATTTACTCAGTGTCTTTTGTGTTATTGTATTGAGTTCACTGAGTGCATATACTCAGCTATGCCTCTTTTATGCCTCCTGTATGAGTTTAGTACCATATTTAGGTCATTCTCTCATGTTACTCTTGATCTTTACTGGCCTATTTCACATTTGTGTCAATTGTATGTGTGTGACAGAGAGCACCTGTGTGTCATCTTGTCTGACTTTTGTACTTCCTGGCCAAGCATTCATGTTTTCTGAGCATGTTTTTTGTTTACTCTGTTGTTATTTGCTCTCCCACTCATTCATTCACTCACATGCTAACACATTCATCAAAAACATGCACTGCAGATTCACTTCTACAGGGAAGGAAATGGCCCTCTTCTTGCCCTCTAAAAGCTGTAATGAATTATCTGTTCTAAGTATTTCTGTTTTTAATATGCTATTGTGCTTTGGATTGTTGGCTTTTTGAGGGCAGCAGAAACTTTGTTGTGGCTTCTAGGGTTTTCATGTTTATACTTAAACTTGTTTCATTTTTCCGTCCTTTGTCTGTTGGGTTACTCAGTAGTCTGAATAGATGTTTTAAAAACTATCCTGTAAAAATTCTCTGCAGTTATCAAATGCTGCTGTTGCTACACATCCTCATGCCTCCAAAATTATAGCCAATTTAACAGAAGAGGGAAAGTAGAAGGCAGGAAGAGGGTAGTTTTAGACAATGCATATTGATCTATTCATCATTAAGTTTTACAATGTAGGAAACAGCTGGTATTTTCAAATTTTGTAAAGAAGATTGCAGATAGCAGATTTTTGTCTCGTGTTCATAAATTCAGAAATTGTGTACAGCTGTAAAGATCACATATCTCACAAAACGAAACAAAGAAACATTGCACTTGAACACTGAAACTGGACATCTGACTTGTGGTTTTATAGACCGATGAAACTTTCAGCGATGGACAGGATCTATGTGGGTCCTCTGACCAATCTATTCTGACACATTTCTGTCATAGCCAGCACAAACTTTCTTAGCTGTTTATGCTACAGAAGCTGTTCTGTGAAATCAGATCTGACGGGCTGGCTTTCAATGACCACGTTCATCAGAGAGCCTTGGGTGTCCAAGAGCTTGTTGCTGGTTCACTGGTTAAATTTAATACCAGTGCCACTGACTGATATTGCATGTATTTTGGCTTGATATATGAACCTTGCACTGGACACAGATACAGCTTACTGGACAATAATTCTTCTCGGTCAGTCAGACATGGTGTCAAACATTTATAAAATAAGGAGAAAGTAAATATCCCTAGTTATGTAAACAAACCCGATAGTCGAGCCCCCACTGTCCTTTGTGACTGCGTGTCTTAATTTCCTTTAATATGTTTCTTTATCAAACTTCTGCTATTTCTTTCTCTCCCACTCTCCATTTTCGTCTCTTTGTACTCCACTCCTTTCCTCTAACCTGCATTGTACAGCTATTTTTAGCATGCAATCTAGACAGTCTTTAAGATTTTGCATTCAGTGGCCCTTAACTCCACAGTCCCTTATGCACACCCCCCATTTCTGATGATCTCGAACACTCTAATACATTTATCTAAGTGCTTGCATATTCTGAAAGATTTGGCTTCCTTTTCACATTTTTGTCTTGCTTTCTTTTCGACCTCATCTGGCTTTTCGCCTATTTATAATGTCCCTATTTGTGTGAATATGTTGAGGATGTGCATGCTTTTAATTTCATTACTCCCCTGCAGGCTAAGATCTTTTTTTTCTTTTTATAGAAGCCTTATTGCTTTGGACAGAGACCAAGATTCAGTCTCTGAATAGTTGATCTCTCGTTAAGAAAAGGGCAGCTGGCAAATCACTGTTTAAAGAAAATGTATAAACAAATTTTAATACAAAGTGCATTTTTAAGTAAGTGGGGATTTTGGTTTTGTCTTCTGACTTTGGTTTATTATAATCTACAACTTATTATTTATGAATTGCATTATTTTTAAGTAATAGACCTTTTTCACAAACATTTTTGACGGAAATACGTAATCTTTTGCCAGTATACAAAAATGGAGCAAGCAGCAATCTCTTGTTCTTGTAGCGTACCGGAATTTTATAGGGACCCTCAGCTCCCCCAGACCTTCACAGTTGGATAGGCCTCCAGGAGACCTTTCCAATGACCCCTCGTTTGCCATTCTAGCCCCCGGGGATCCGGAGTTATTAGCTGTAAACTGTTAGAGTTGAAGAGCATTTAAAGATGCGTCCGTCTTTAAATGCGCTCCGGGTCTAACGGTGCATTTCTCCCCGTAGCTTGGCCGCGGAAAAACTTAGCAACGCAAAATTTTACAGGGACCCTCAGCTCCCCAAGACCAATCGAAACGTGACTGGCGAAGCTCTCCACCGCGGAGAACCACCGCTACGGCCCCGTGTGCACGGACTTTCCAAGCAGCATAGCTCGGGTCAAGAACCAATCCCTGTCAAAATTCACAGTCAGACATGGCTCCACAAGATCTTTCCAACAAGCCCTGTTTTTCTAATTTGTTAGAGAAGTTGTGTACACACTCTGCTCCATTTTCTCTGATCCCGGGTTTTCGAATGCATTGACGCTTGACCGGAACTACGTTTACCCTACGATTTTATTATGTGTGTGTGTGTACACTAGAGTATTCCCAGCGGGCACAAACTTGTGGAATCCACGTGTTTTCACAACGTTGAAATAAGGGGTTATTTAGGCGTAAAAGGCAAGTTGAACTCCACGTGGCTGTTGACACGTGGAATCCACGTGGATCCAGGTGAAAATTAGTGGATCCACCACTAAACCAAATATCCACGTGGATTAAATGAATTCCACATGTATTGCACGTGAATTCCATGTTAAT
>JBBPCY010051275.1:0-12979 GCA_037974405.1 Brachyalestes nurse
TGAAACGGAAAACCCAGAGTTTCTCTTATTTCAGGGTTAACATACTCTGAGTTTTCACTTAACCTCCTTTCTGAAACAGGCCCCTGGAGTGCTAATGGCCCCCTTTGTTTATAAGCATCAGTTATTTGCAAACCAGGTTCATGAGCTGCATCTCAATAGCATAACAATGGTAAATCATGATATACTTGGCTAATGTGACATGGGTATTCATTTGGTACCTAATAGAATAAACAGAGACTTTTCAAAAGAGGACCCTCTTATAGACACCCTGCCACATCTACTGGGCAGGTGAACTGAGTGGTATTCCAAGTTCTTACATGGCTATCCACAAAAGAGGGGTGATTCCTTTTCTGGGTTTGTTCAGCATGCACTAAAGCCATACATTTTCAGCTCCAAAAGGTTACACTCTATCAAAAATGGTAACGAGTCTACTACAGCAATAAGCCTCCAACCAAGAATCAAGCCTGGCTGTCAGCTCAGTGTGACTGTTAACCTATAGATTACAACTGTAAGCCCACCTGTCCCTTGTCATGGATGCAGTTCCTGGTCCTAGTCCCCAGGCTGTTAACTCCTCTAGACATCTGCAGATGCTGTTTAATTCTACTTGTTTCAGTGGTTTATTGCTCCCTGAGGGATAGTTGGTTTCATAAAGGAAATTCACAATAAATGAATTAAATGTAAAAAAAATCCAATATTGGAAGCCAATATTAACTATAACAATGCAAATGCAAAGAAATTAAAAGCATAAATATTCAAGATTCTGGATGCTGTATCCCCAGTATGAGTTCCCTTATGAAACACAGTCCATCCTAGACTCCCATATGGGGTGTGTGTAGCATTCTAGGAAAGGGACCAGTGGTGATTTGAACATCCTTGAGAGAATATTGGCTAAACAATGAAAAAATAAACAAAACAAAACCAAAAAAATCTATAAACACACACCAGTTTGCTCATTCCTTTGCTGCAACTTATTTCTATACTGTTCTCTGTCTGTTTTTTTTTTTATTTGTTCCTGCTGACTTTACTTGGTTTCTGGGTAGGGATTTGATTTGGATCATATTCTGTATTTGCTTATCTGTCTTGTCAGGCACCTGGTCTGTTTGTGTTTGGACCACAAGCAGGATTTGTGAACTCTGGACTTGCAAACACCTTCAAGCATCTGAACTCACATTCAACCAGTTCAGTTCATATCAACTCAAAAATTAGTTTGGTCAATAAGTGGCAACACAAAACATATTCTTCCATGAATGCTTTTTAAGGTCACGTTAATTAGAATTTTTTTGATTTTTAGACCGACTGGCATTTTAAACTTCTCCAATAATCAGTTTTTAGCAAAGAAATCAAACTATTTATAGCAAATATAAGTGTAAAAATATAACTTTCTGATCTCAAACTCGAACTGGTGGCGAATTCAATACTTAAAATTAAGGCCAGTTTGTCCTCAAATAGTTTGTCTATTTGCTTAGAAAAAGCAATACGTTTCTGACCAACTTATTTAAAGTGAATTGTGTGTTTAAATTTGGTAGTGCACATAGCAGGAAGTAAATTTGCCTTTTTAGAACAAAATTTTAAATTAAAACATTTAGGAAGGTTTTTTACAAGAAGAAGCAGGGAAGTAAAGAACAAGCCCCAGTGAAATCTGGCAGTGTGTATCAGTGAGATGCCACATCACAGGTGTATGGATATGGGTTTCACTTTTTATAAAGTCCTAGCTCACTCACACACACGTGCGCACACAAAGGGCCCTCTAGAGACCCCTCCAGCCAACATGCATGCTAATGGAAGAGCTTATCTAAATGAAAAGGTCATTTCTAATGCATGTAGATGCGAGTGTGAGTGGCAGTTCCTTTACATGGGCTGTGCTGCTAGTCTGTTTGCATTGCATAGATGTATCTCCCCCCCCAGTGGTGTGAATAGGTTACAGAACCATAAAAAGCCAGCTAGTGCAGCATGTGTGTATGTGTGTGTGTGTGTGTGTGTATCAGGATGCTAAAAGCAGTAGCTTCACCCATCGCTAATATTTCACCCTGATGGCTCTCCGACGTTGGAAGTTGAGGAGCTGGGGATAGCTGCTGGGCGGGTGGCCGGGAGGGGGTGGAGAGGTGACTAGTCACATCTGCCCTGATTTACCTTCCTCTCCAAATGTCAATACTCTTCCTTATTACCCCATACTGCTACTGCATTAGCATCTCTTATACTACCATCGAAGTTGTAGGTCTCTCTCTCTTTCTCTTTCTCTCTCCCTCTCTCTCATTCTCGATCTTGTTCTCTCTCTCTTCGTCTTTCTCTCCTCATTAACATTTTGTTGTGCAAGTGTCAAATGCTGCCAGAAAATAAATAAATAAATAAATAACAGCTTGTTAATCTTCATTATCCATTCAAACAGAGTATTTCTGAAACAGGAGAAGAAAAGGACTATAACCTTGGATCTGATTAGCCAATTAGTAACCGCTCTCTGTGTTTTGACGTGCACGTCTGAATGACGATTATAAAACCGCACTCCCTGTCAGGCTCCAGCAGAGGTCTTATCTGAACAGCCGAGCCTCTCAGAACACCAACTCGCATCCTTGTGCTTTCACTGTTTTGTTTAAAGAGATGAACCTGAAAAAAAACAAAAGCTGCAATGAAGACTGCAGATTGAATAAAGAGGAGTTAAAATGAGCTTTAAAAATGTAAAAATAAATACAAATTAGACCAATTAAAAAAAAAAATAAAGGACAACTACTATGACCATAAATACTACTACTAATACTACTACTACTACTACTAATACTACTAATAATAATAATAATTATAATACTAATAATAATCTTCAGCTGTTTAGGCTTATACTCAGTCATTTATCCATACATTTTTCTGAGATTCTTTCCTTTATCCAGGGTTCGAGGAGCTGGAGCCTATCCCAGCATTCATATGGTGAAAGGCAGGTAAACACTCTAGACAGGTGTCTATCACAATACCTAAAAATTAAATAATTATTATTAGACTAAATAAAAACTATGTAAATCCTATAAAGCCTCTTCATACAGGTGGGAGGCACATCTAAAATGCATGAGGTTTCATTATGGGGTGATTAGAGCACACTAATGGTCACAGTTCCCTTTACACAATTAAGATCAACAAACACTTTTGCATACGCTAAATGCATTAGCAGACGAGGTCCTCTCAGCACACTCAGACAAGTGTAAATTAAATATGCCAGCTCACACTGTCAGCCAAGCTGAAGAGAAAAGAGACAAAGATAGCTGCAGCCTGGGGAAGTGCTAAAGTGCTTAACCCTTTGAGGAAATATGTCACTTTCTGAACATCTCATGTTGGAATGATGCATTTATGATTTAACAGTGCCATCTACTCATTCATAACAATAGCTAATGATTATTCAATTCAAGGGTCATTTTGGGAATCATAAAAAACACACTTCTCAGATCAACATAATGCACTCCTCTTTCTGATCATATTCCAGCTCAGTCTCTCAGTTTTTCTCTCCACTGCAAGAGGTGGATTTATGCTCTCGGTTAATGATATATGGGGAAATGTTAGTGGTTTCAGCCTCATTAAAAAGGGTAATCAGCACCACATTCAATTTAATGAGGTGTAAACATATTCATGTACCTGTATTAATATAAAAGATTTCTCCATGACTGACCACACCAAAAAGAAGAATTTGATGCTAGAAGAGAGCCACTGTTATTTCTCTGAAAAAAACTTTCAATGGTCACTTCATTAAAGACCATTTTTTGCAAGGAGATTGTACATTCTATGTGTATTCTATCTGTGTGTATTCTATCTGTCCGTCTGTCTGTCCGTCCATCCACCCGTCTAGATATGACAGACTGACAAGTAGAGGACCTAAAAAAAATGTTTATCACTGGAAAAGGACTGGGCTCTACCAATCATCAGTCACACATATTGTATACAAATGAATGAAATTAAGGACCAACGTAATCTTCCCCAGTAGTGGCAGACAAACAACAATCACTCCAAAGGCAAGCTATAAAATAGTGAGGCCACAAAGGAAGCCATGGTTGCTTCTCTCCCAAAGCAACTAAAGACTTCTCTCACACTGGCTGATGTTACTGTTCATGAGTCCAGAATCTGGAGAACAACAATGATGTGCATGATAGAAGTCACTGTTCACCAACATAGCTGCTGTAAAATGAAAAGTTGAATTTTTGGTTAGAAGCTTTATGTTTAAAACATTCCAGCATAATAACTTTATCCAGTTTGAGA
Organism: Brachyalestes nurse; assembly: GCA_037974405.1. Lineage (NCBI taxonomy): Eukaryota > Metazoa > Chordata > Actinopteri > Characiformes > Alestidae > Brachyalestes > Brachyalestes nurse. The sequence goes on from JBBPCY010051275.1 coordinate 4,231, forward strand.
AACATGATAGTGGTAGTGTCATGGTTTGGGCTTGTTTTGCTGCCTCTGGGCCAAGACATGTCAGTGATGGAAAAGTGAATTCTACAGAAACATGTCAGGACATCTGTTCATGAACTGAATTTCAAGATAGATAGATAGATAGATAGATAGATAGATAGATAGATAGATAGATAGATAGATTTACTTAATTAATCGGAATATGTGTACAGTACATTTACCAAGTGATTGTTTTATTCTTATGTATTCTTAAGTCGGAAAAGCTCATTCAAATTTATACTTTAGCTTTAGGTGCGCTGCTACATCCTACCAAAAGTTGTAGAACCTTCCAAAGTGATGCTACAACTTTCCACTATAAATCTTTCTTTCTGTTCTTATTTTCCCTTGTAATGTAAATGTAAATACTTAACGACTTCTTGCAGGGAGTGTCCGGTTAAAACTCTATGTCCAGAAGCCTTGTCAGCCTGTTCCCATACATGCCCCACAACACAGTTTAATTAAATTGGGTAAATTATACATGTTCAATGAAAAGCATTGCTCAGAAAGCATTGCAGCAGCACCTTCGGGTCCCAGCAGCCTTGTTACTTTCAATAACATTATCGGCGCTCTATATATTTTTTTCCTGCTTTACTTATAAATGAAAAGGACTACAGCTGGGCTAGAACTGATAGCAATCTTATGAACTTCAGAAGCTCTCCTTTTAAAGAGAAGCACTGGCCTGCACTGCAAAAGTGTCTGACTGGAGTTTTAATAGGCAGTTTCATTCGTAGCTGCTGTACATGTAAGGTGTCATGCGGAAAGACATTTTTTCTTCTCATAAGCATTTTACAGTGTTACACCCTGATTTGTAAGTCTAAAAAAAACTGTAGTGAGTTAATACATGAATACATTATTGTTAGATGATTGTGTCAGCAAAAGCACCTTCCTTACAGTCAAACATTGCATAGTTTTATAGTCTTAGAAATGTTTGTAGTAACTGAAGTAATTAGAAAGAAAGAAAGAAAGAAAGATACATACATATCTTTCTTTCTTCATGTGTGTGTGTGTGTGTGTGTGTGTGTGTGTGTATACATTCACCAGTCAATATATTAGGCACACCTGTTGAACTGCTTGTTAACACAAATCTCTAATTTGCCCATTACATGGCAGTAATTTAATTCATTTTGGCATGTAGACACGGTAGAGATGATCTGCTGAAGTGAGCATCAGAATTGGGAACAAGAGTGATTTAAGACTTTGAATGTGGCATGTTTGTTGCTGCCAGATGGGCTGGTCAGAGTATTTCAGAAAATGCTGGTCTACTTAGATTTTCCCGCACAACCATGGGTTTACAGAGAATGGTCCAAACAAGAGATAATATTCAGTTATACAGCATATACAGAAAATATACAGCATTTCTCTATAAAAAAATGCCTTGTTGATGCTGCAGGTCAGAGGTAAATGGCCAGACTGGTTAGAACTAATAGGAAGGCAACAGTAACTCAAATAATCAATTTTTAGAACCAAGGTATGCAGAAGAGCATCTGTGAATGCACAACATGTCAAACCTTGCAGCAGAAGACCACACCCGGTTCCACTAAGGCTACAATTCACATGAGCTCCCCAAAACTGGAAAATAGATCATTGGAAAACATTTCCTGGTCGACGAGTGTTTTCTGTTGCAACATTCAGGTGGTAATGTCAGAATCCATGCAGCTGGAGGTGGTGTAATGGTATAATACTAATCCATGGAGGCCCCACTTTGCAAATTACAGGATTTAAAGGATGCTAACATCTTGGTGCAGATACCACAACACACCTTCAGAGGTCTTGAGGAGTCCAGGCCTTGAGAGGTCAGAGCTGTTTTGGCATGGACAGATGCATCGATGGATGGATGGATGGATGGATGGATGAATAGATGTTAAAGCTGCAGAGAGCTCATCTGACTCAACATAAATTCTATGATGGCCTTACAATATAAATTGCCTCTGGGAACTGTTCCATTCCTGGATTGCAGAAAAAACCCAACAACAGCCTCTAACCCAGTAACTCCTCACACACTGTATTAACTCTTCAGTAGGGGAGTGTTTTCAACTATTCTAGGAAATTCTGTGTAAGCTCTTTGACTCATGCTCCAGAATTCATAACCAAAATTAGAGAAGTTGTCACTATTTATAGTAATTGTCGATTAATAAGGATGATTTACAAAGTGTAACCAAAAAAACAACTTAGCAGTGTTATCTCAGAGAAGGCCTAACAATCTTGCAGAATGAAAAGTTTGTAATGTGTTTTATTTAATTTGTTGTGCTGTATTTAAACTACTTTAATTAATTTATTTATTTTGGTAGTAAATGATAGGATTGAAATTTTAAAATGCATAATTATCAGAGATTATTTCGCTATTATATCTGGGTAGAAATAGTTATATGACCTCTTCCATTGGTTAGGCTTTCACGTCGTACTGAAAATCTAACAGACCAACCACAACCAAAATTAAAAAGTACAAGCAGAATCAACAAAGCCTATTAATAATAAATAGCAGCAGCATGTTTCCAAATTCAACTTGTCTCTCTTCCATGGGCACCATTTTAGCCAGGCCTCATTCTAATGGTGTAATCATAAATGTCGACCTTGTTTAAGGTGAGGCTGGAAGTTCCTCTGGGATATTTTGTGGCTTCATGTTCACTGTTGCTCTTCTGGAATTTTGGTAGGCCGGCCACTTCTGGGAAGATTTACCACTGTTCTAAGTTTTCTCCAAATGGAGATAATAGTTCTTATTTTGGTTTTCTGAAGTCCCAACATTTAAAACCAGCTTTGGAACCATTTTCAGACTTAAATAATTCAATAACTTTTTAATCTCTTTGACAACAGAAGAGCATGCTGCTTGTTGGGGCCTTTTAGTTCACTTGGCATTGCTGGAAAGGTTCTATTAAAGTGAGCTTGAATATAAGGTGAGCAATTGATTTTTCACAGAAGGTGATTTGGCGTGGGATAACTCTTTTCCTTCAGTAAATGTTAAACCTGGCAGGCCTGACTAACCCTTTTACTTTGAATGAGCAAGTTGCATGCACTAATACGTGTGAGTTAGCTTGAGTAAGCTAACCCTCATCCTAAAATGAGCACTTCTTTTTACAACTGTCCAAGCAGGAGTTCACTGTGTGAGGCTATAGCTGTGGGTTAGTTCTCCTCCAAGCATGTTGAGGTTTCCTACAGCTTTCTGTGCAGCTTAAAAAGACTGCACTGATTGCCCTCAAGTATCAGAAGCCCTCCGTATCCCATTGTGCAATGTGATTGAATAACAGCATGTGTGAGTGAATGCACAAGTGTATATGACAGTGTGCATGTGTGTGTGTGTGGTACAGTTGTGTGTGTGTGTGTGTGTGTGTGTGTGTGTCTGCATAGCTGATGGAGTGCGGGTGGATCAGCGGAGGTTAATGAAATGCTCCTCTGTAGTGTATGATAATGAAGAGATGGAGAATGAGCCACCAGGACACTCATCAGCCACAGCAGGTGTTGCCCGGAATGAATCAAAGCTGTGTGAAGGCAGTGCATGTGTGTATGCATGGTCTCTTATATAGGTGTGTTTGTGTATGTATTTATACAAGTGTGAATGTGCTGAGACATCCCTGCTTTTATTACGAAGGGTTCCTCCAGAGCTCCAGTTTCAATTCAGTTTGATTTAATTTTTTTTTACAACTGATGGTGTCACAAAGCAGCTTTGTAGAATCCAGGTCCAAGCCCCTAGTGAGCAAGCCAAAGAAGACAGAGGCAAGAAAATACTCACTAGAGCTGGAGGGGGAAATTCTGGAAGAAACTCAAAAGGGGAACCCATCCTCCTCTGGTCAACCCAGAGAGTGAAAAAGAGATGTCCTTATGGAGATCATTAACAACAGAATGCCTTGATCACTGCTAAACAGCTGGTAGTCTGTGGCTAACAAAGTTGGTACAGTTAGACTCAGTACTGTGAAAGGTAGTTTGAGAGCCTCCAGTTCACTGCAAAAGAAACAACAGTCTCTTCCAGAGCTTTGAGCAGCAATCACCCTAGGATTGCACCCCAAAGCACCCAAACCAGTCTAGGACTTTTGGGCAAGGAACACCAGTGATGGCAGACCCGGAATGGGTGGTGACCCAGAGCCTGGAGTCTGGAGGTAATAATGGTGTGAACTAATTTTTCTGCATCATGTAGGGATAGTGCCTTTCTTAGCTTAGTAATATTTCAAAAATGAAGAAAAGCTATTATAGTTAGAGTACCTATATGTGCATCGAAAGGACAGATCGGGGTCGGCAGTGACACTAAAAATTTCTTGTAGCTGACACAGGAGAAGCTGAGGAACCGGTAAGATCTAGCATTAAACTTGACACTTTGGCATTTGGACTTGAAGACCTGGACCTGGTGGCATTTTTTTTCTGAGTTCAGAAAGAGAAAGTTATGTGACATCCAGTTTTTTATGTCTTTTACACAATCCTCAGTCTTATTTAGTCAATGTTTATCATCTGTGTTGGAAGATATCTAAAGTTAATCCCACTTTTTGGATAAAACATTCACACTTACAAACTGATAGCACCCAATTAGCTATGATCTAAACCAGGATAAGGCTGTTCCTGAGACTTATAGTCTGTCTGATATAATAGATCGGTCTGTGGTGTTAAATGTTGCACAATTGTTGAGCAAAACCAGCAAAAGTACAAATCCTTTGTGAGCAGACAGTAAAAAACCATTTACCATATTTTACCAGGTTTTAGTGCTGTGATAAGGCCAGAATCCATCTATTTCATAAATGCAGAAGCAGACATAACTGCAAGACCACAATTTTCTTTAAATTCTTGATTAAATTCAATTTTCTTTAAATGATAGATTAGAAATACGTTGGTAATTTGCAAGCTGAATCAAGATATGTTTTTTTTGAAAGATGCATAACTACATAACTGCTTATTTAAATGCTTTTGGTAAATAACCAATACTAAGAGAGATGCCACCCTCTCTGCTGCAGCTAGGTTTTGAACACTATAAGCATTGGCTATATCAAGCAGCAGACATGGTGGAGTAAGGCTTCTTGTTTGAATTTCTTGTCTAATACGAAAGCAAGGGGGTGTGCTTATATTACCCACATAATTTAGAACTTAAGCAAATGTAGATTTCAATGGATCATGCTTTTGTTTTTTCAAAGTGAATATTAAAGTCTCCAAGTATTACTTTATCACTGTGTAATAGTATGTTCACTAGTTAAACTAATACATTCTTGTCAGGTCAATATCTAGGTCTCTGTAGGACATGAGGCGTCAAATTCTAATCAGTGATTATTTCATATACAGTAATGTATTTAGAAGTGAGTGTTCTTTTGTTAAGCAGTCCCAACTTTAGGGCTAATGTGCAGAGTTTGCTGGTTGTTTGAGAGTGGCAGATACATTTTTAAGAACACACTTTTTGAGACTACTTTTCTGTTTAGTTCGGGGCACAGACAGTCCCGATAGAGTGGGACCTAGGTGATGTCTGCTGCCTGGTCTTGGTGCTGAATTTATTGCAAACAGAATCTACTGCACCACCCTACAACCGGCCTAACACCCTTTGTGTGTGTGCTTTGGTATCAACTCCCACTGTGCCTCACCCAAAATTCCTAGGGTGGACACCAGATTCTGTGCAGTGGAATGTGTTTGGGCAGGGGAGAGATGCTGACATATCAAACAGGACAGAGGGTGTGAAGGTTTGACTATCAATCCAGAATCTTGATCTGAATTTCCCGTTTCGCCTAAGCCCCCACCTCCTCACATGCATGCAATTAATACCTCACATTCACCCTTGTGCCACAATTTATGCTCCTGGACTTGAGGATGCTGCAGGGTGGTGTGCAATATCGTGGACTGGGAGAGCTATGGTGAGTTCATCGATGAGTTAATGGCCAGCCCCATCATGTGCAGGGAGCTCGAGGTCCAAGCACCCCTGGCCTTCCTGGTACACACAGTAGTGAGCTTGGGTTCCCCACTCAGTCCCCCCCTTCCACCCCCACTGCTGGTTTCATTTTGGTTGAAGCAATTTACTCCAGTATCAATAAAGTTTTCTGATTCTGTTTCACGCTTGTCGTTGATCACTCTCACCCGTACCCCATTTCACTGCTCTACTTAAGTCCAGCTCAACCCAAAGTCCACATGACAATCTTCAGCATGGGCATACCCAGACTAATGCATAATCGTGCCACGCTTCCCACCTATATTGTCATTTAAGCATGCAAACATCTTCTCCCATGTGTCCTTGCATGCTATGCACACTCTCACATTTAAAAAGGCTGCACACTTTTTTTTCTTTGTCTAAGGTGAGAACAAATTAACTCATCCCACAGCAAACTGCCTTAAGATGGAATTCGCTGTTACACAAAGCAATTTTCTCTCAAAGCCTTGCAGTCACACACATACACGCACACTCAGCCTCATCCCATGCTATGGGGCAATCTAGTAGAACATACACACACAAACACACACAATACACTTATTTCATTCTTTATTTCTTTTCTTCGTCATCATTAATGTTCTAACTCGCATGAGCTCATGCTCTCAGATCATCAGTCTAATGACAATTTGATTGACCCGCTCACATCAGAAATTACACAGAGCAAAGATATAACAATTATTACTGCTTTTTCCCCTCTCTTACTGGCCATGGCCACATGTAATTAGCCTGTTTAATAAGCCGTACTGTTTTCCGACTAGAGCAGCTTATGCAGAGCAAACAGCAAGAGAACACACTTTGAAGCCACTGGTGCTAAGTGCAGATAATGAAGGTGAGCTTCAAATGATGCAGGCTCATCGCTTGGGGTGGTGTGTCACTTACCATGAAAGGATGTACTGTAAAAAAATGGTCAAAATTGATACTGTCTCAACTTTGAATGAATATTAATGAAGAGCAACTACTTAAAAAAAATTGACCAAGATGGTTAATCCTCACATGCTCATTTAGTTGATGTTATTGAATAGACATGATGTATTATTTTTTGGAAGTTTTTATTGTAGAAGTGCTGACACACACACACACACACACACACACACACACACACACATACACACACAAACAAAGAAAGTGAAGACCGGGCTATAAATATAAAAATGAGAAAACACGCAGGTACAGTAATATTAATTTCCATTAGCAGTCGTATAAGATTCTAGTTGCTTGTTAGTGCTAAGCTAATGGTACTGCGTATTCCTGAAGTTTGAGGAAGGCATCCCCATCTGAGGCCTTCCACTTCCCACATAGACCCACTTCCTACTACTCTGCCTGCCCTCTATTGCTCCATTAAAAACTGATATTGTATATTCATCACTTATTTCTCATTCAGTTCCTCCATCCTTAAAAATGGCTGCTATAACTCCTATTTTAAAAAATAGGTGCTGACCCAAGTAATCGTAATAATTTTAGACCCTTCCACAGCACAGAGACAGCTATGGTTAAAATCACTAATAACATGTTAATGGATTCTGACCCTGGGCTGTTGACTATTTTGGTGTTGCTTGACCTGAGTGCTCCATCTGATACAGTCTCCCATAGCATTCTGTTAGAGTGATTAACTTCAGTTGGAATCAGTGACATCACTTATACTTGGTTTTCTTCATATCTCTCTGGCAGTACCGTTTGTCCAACTAAAGAACTATGAATCTCAGTCAACCCTAGTCACCAGTGGGATTCCCCAAGGCTCTGTTCTCTGACCCATTGTTATGCAGATGACACCCAGGTATACTTATCCACCAAGCCAAATTCTGCTCTCTCTCCCATCATCCTCTCTAATTGTTATTCTGAGATAAAAACTTGGTTCTCTGTTAATTTTCTTAAACTTAATAATGATAAAACTGAGAATCTTTTTGTTGGAACTAAAACTATACTCAACAAAATTGATAGCGTTTCACTGACAATTGATGGGTCCACAGTCATCTCGTCTCCTCAGGTTAAGAGCTTGGGTGTCATTCTTGACAGCACTTTATCTTTTAAAGCCCACCTTAAAAATATTACCAGGCCTGCGTATTTTCATCTTCGCAATATAAACTGTCTCCATCCTTCCCTCACTCTTAATAGTACTGCCATTCTCGTACATATTCTGGTAACATCATGCATTGATTATTGTAATACCATATTGGTCGGCCTCCCTAACAAGCTTTTCTGCAGACTTCAGTTGGTCCAGCACTCTGCTGCTTAGATTATTACCAGAGCCTCCGCCACAGAACATGTTACCCCTGTTCTCTGTGAACTTCACTGGCTCCCTGTTAAATGCCGCATTGATTTCCAAATTTTGCTATTAACATTTAAAGTGTTTCACAACCTGGCACCTTCATATATATTTGATCTGTTGCACGTTTATACACCCATTCATACCATTCGTTGAGGTCTTCCTCTTCTAATCTGCTCACCACGCCCTCTGCTCGCTTGTCCACCATGGGGTTTAGGTCCTTCAGCTTTGTTGCTCCTCGTCTGTGGAACTCCCACCCTCTGGATATCCGCAGCATTGATTCACTCTCCACCTTCTAATCCAGATTCAAAATTAATCTTTTTAAACTTATTTATTCCCTTTGATTGTGACTGTTTTGCACTTTTATAATTACTCATAAACTGTGTTATTTATTTCTTGGTTATTCTTGTTTTTGGTTTGCTTTTTACATTTTGTAAGGTGTCCTTGAGTGCCTTGAAAGGCACCCTTAAATAAAATGTTTTTTTTTTTACAAGTTGTCACAAAGCAGCTTTACAGAGTCCAGGTCCGAGCCCCTAGTGAGTAAGCCAAAGGCGACAGAGGCGAGG
>JBBPCY010051364.1:0-12976 GCA_037974405.1 Brachyalestes nurse
ATTTACAGCATATTCAGTACCTCTAGGACAGTTTCCACTTGTGCCAGAAGGGGGCGACAAAGGCTTTAAGCCTTTGTACCACACAGGGTCCAACAGTTTTCACCAAGTCTTACAGACTCGTTGCAGGGTTCGCTTCATTTGAATGAGTTCCCAAAACCGACTTGTGATGCTGTCAAAGTGTCATCGATTGTGAACATAGTAAAACAACAAAGAAAACACAGTCATTTGTCTCAAAACCTTTCCAAACGCAAAGCTTGCCCAAACTTTTAAGGAACCAGGACTGAGATCCAGTTTGTGTGTGTGCGTTTGTGTGTGTGTGTGTGAGAGAGATCCATCCTTAATTATGAAAATGCTTCTGCATCAGTGCGTGTTTGTGAACGGCAGGCAGGCGGAACAGCCAGAGCATAAATGGCTTCAACACGAACCCAAACAAAACCCCCTCCACACACACACACATACACACACCCTCACCGCAAAGAAACAACACACGATGACAGGCGTGTCGGAAAGCTGCACCACTCTAAAATGTTTAGACAAACCCCTGCTTCATATCTGCAGCGCATGCCCTGACCTTGAGAGTATATTCATGTATAAGAGACCAATTTAAAGTGACAGTTTGGGTAACACCTCCACAGTAAAGACATATTTGGTGGTTCTTTAGATGCAGCTAAGAGGCTAATATAGCTAAAATGTGAAAAGTTTACACCCCACCAATTAGCATGAAGTTTTAGATCTCTCGTTTGTGCTGCAGTTACATTCAAGGCCCCTATAGTTTTTTTAAAAAGATTTTTCTTATCAACTTTTAGAGTGGAACAGAAATTTAGAATAATAAGCTGATCTTAGATTTCATCTTAGAGTGTATGTTCAGTAATCTGTAATAGACCCTGTACAACTCACTGTTATCCAGAACCATGGACTATAGCACTAGAGTGTGGGCTAAATCCATGTAAGTTATGCTTCTGTACTTTAGCCCATGCTTATACTTTACAGTGCGTAAGAAACCTTAAACAAAACAAGCAAACTCCTTTACCAAAAGTCACTTTAAGAAGAATGACAACAAGTACAAAAATGGTTTTAAAAACACAGTAATGGTTTTTACATATTTTTCTTAAATCAGTGCTAATGGCATTATATATGTGCTCAGTGTGTGTGTGTGCATGAGATATGTCTCCTTTAAATTAAGAGTCTGCTTCCCCTGTGGGTCGCCACTTGACCCTACCCTCATAGTTTTCCTTTGTGAAGCAGGGGGACGAGCATGTAGTGATTCTCTATATTGAGCTAATAGTGATTACTCATCAGGTTGGGTGACACTAATCAAAATAGCCAGTTCTTTAAAAAGTATCCTTTGAGATACTATCGTTCATGCAAGTAAATTAGCTCATAACAATAACAAAGATAATAAATATAAAAACGCAGTGCCAAATGTGTATCTGAATAATGCTTCTTGCATTTTACAATGTGGCCACATGGTGGTGCTCAACATCACCCTGCAGTCTCTTTCCTAGTGTTGAGCATAACTAAGCAGCAAATTACTGATCTTGGCACAAAAATAATATTGACAGACTCCATATCCACCTGAGACAGAAAATGGGCTGATCTGATTGGATAATTCGCATCACTCACACACTGACGGAATCGTCCAAACTTTAAATTCCTACCTCGGTGTGTCCGAGTAGCAGGACTAGCAGGACTTTACTGTCAGAGCATGAGCCTACATATGGTCTGTGTGTGTGCTATAATGGGGCTGTGTGCATGCCATTGGATAAATCTCTCACAGTAATGCCAGCTGGATGCTCAGATGCAACCACACGATTGGCTCAGGAGTGTCCTGTGGGTGTGGTCTGTGAGCTGACAGTCTTAGGAATGTCCAGTGGTCGAAATCCTTGAGCTGACTGGCTCAGGTGTGTCTTTGGTGTGGCCTTTGAGCACACTGGCTCTTCTAATTGGGCCAGGTGTGGCGTGAGCTAATTTGGTCAAGTATGTCCTGTGGTCATGAGTTAATTACAGTTGTTGTGTGATATTATTGTCCCAGGTATATAATCTGGGCATGGTCTGAGTTTACAGACTCAGAAGTATCCTCTGGGTGTGAGCTAATTTGGTCAGGTGTTTCCTGTGGGTGTGGCCTGTGAGTTTACAGGTTCAGGTGTATCCTGTGGGTGTGGCCTGTGAGTTTACAGGTTCAGGTGTATCCTGTGGTGTGGCCTGTGAGCTTACAGACTCAGATGCATCATGTGGGCGTGGTCTGTGAGCTTACAGACTTGGAAATATCCTGTGCGTATGAGCTAATTGGCTCAGGTATATGCAGTGGGTGTGGTTTGTGAGCTTACAGGCTTAGGTGTATTCTGTGGGTGTGAGCTAAATGGGTCAGTTGTATTCTGTGGGTGTGGTCTGTGAGCTTACAGGCTCAGGTATGTCCTGTGGGTGAAATTTGTGAGCTGATGGGCCCAACTGAGTCTAACAGATATCGAAACCCAAGCTGGTCAGCTCAGGTGTGTCCTGTGGGCGGGGCTTCTCCTAGACGAATGCTGCCGAGGAAGGTGGTGTGGTTGCTCATAGAGATGGAGGTGTCCTCGTACACCATGCGGATGGAGATGCGCTGTTTGGCGCGAAGCCAGCACACCCCTGCAGTGTAACAGGTATTGAACTTCCGCTGTCCGGTCTCAATGCTCCGAGTGCAGCGCAGGAACGGGTCCTTATCGATCATCACCTCGTAGCTTGCAATGTCTGTGAAGTTCAGGTAGTACACCTAGACACAGACATGTGCAACCACACAACACAAAACACCAAAAAAGACAACAGAGAGACAAACAGAAGTGTATATTAGAGTATATCAGTACTACTATGTGAGACTTATAATACTTTTGTGCATTTGTAGGTTCTCATCATCATATTCCTGTATGAAACTGATCCAGTTGTTTAGTTTCACTTAAAAGCGGGTCAAGTTTTCAGTATTGGTACTGCAAAAGCAGAAGTGCTGTCGCCATCTCTAAGACGTGCTTATACACTGGCCATCAAAAGTTTGGGAACACCTTTTTGGTTCTGATTGGAAGAAATAGAGAGCTGTTTGGAGCTTGCAGGTTTTCAGCTAAAAGCTCTACCCTGAGAATGAAGCCAAAAGTCACACCCACTTCCCCTCCTAGTGGTGATGTCAGTGCTCAAACCTTTCATGTGTTTAAAGCACTTTTGGGTCAAAAGAGTTTCCAACGTTTGCTTTTAACATCAGTGTGGAAAAGAAAACTGTTTGTCATTCATTTAAAAGCTGCTCTTTAATCTAAAGAGGATCATGAAGCTCAGTGCTGAAGATAAAACCCCAGTATTAACACATGGCTGCTCCATCACACTCTGAGCCACACCATAACCAAGGAACCAAATAAACCATTGAAGAACAATTTGAAGGTCTTCAAAAACGAGGCACAGTTTTTTTTTAAACAATGTCTCCGAATAACCATTTTGCAGAAGAATAATTCCCTTTTGAGTTCATTCTCCACCACCTACACTTATTAGAAGGTCCTTTCAAAGACCATCCACCGAGAGGTTCTTTAGGGAACCTGGTATCATGCAAAGAACCTTCATATTTTTAAAGGGGTCTGCAGAAGAGAAGGCGTACCCAAACCTGTAATGAGCAGTTCTTTATCGTCTGAGAAAATAATTAAAAGCTGTTTATCTGGGCAGTTCGTTTTTAGATTCGTTTTTGAATACATTTATTCTGACGCTAATATTAGAATAAGTCTATTCATATCATTTATTGAGTAAAGAGTGATGTTCTGTGTCTCAGCCTAATCATTCCAAGATCTCTCCTTTTGGAAGCTCAGTGTTAACTCCATTAAACACCTGCTTGATCAGTCCTTCATCAGATTAAATCAGGAGCTGCTGGTGGACCTTCACACGTCCAAACAACAGCTGGAGAAATCTGGAAACGAACCTGTGTTCTTCTGACCAGCTCCCAAAACATCAACTACTGTTTATACACAAAACTAATCTGGATCCTTTTCACTGCTTTCTGGTTTGTGTTTATTTTAAAGTTAACTTGTGTTTTTGCTGGAGAAAGACTCTCACTGCCCACATAAACACCTTCAAACTCTTCAAACAGGGGCTCACACTTTTACACAGTGCTGTATATATATTGTGTGTGTGTGTGTGTGTGTGTGTGTGTGTAGGAACCAGTACAAGGGACCATACTCACTTCTACCTGACTATAGATGAAATAGGTGCCGTCCACCAGCACCTCCAGCTCTCCAGAGCGCGAGTGCATCTTAAAGACCCGCGGGTGCGTCAGGATCATCTTCCAGTTTTTTAGGACGCCTTCTGAGAGATCTCACAAAGAGATATCAGTCACTACTCACCCATCCGCTACAGCAGCACTGATACATACACACACACTCACTCACACACACTAATGGTGTAACAATTGCAGTACAGTGATTTAAAACTGCAGATATACCCCCCCCACTCCCCAGTTCCCTGTCTGTGATAAACACTGGGCGTCTGGGTGCAGCCTATCGGACAAAAGTGGGTTGAGGGGGTGGGGCCTATGCCGATTAGAGCTCTGGAGGAAAATCAAACTGTCAGAATCCAAAATGGACAATTCACCTGAGAAAACTATCAATCTTGACAATGTCTATTACACTCTCAACACACACACACACACACACACAATGTTCCTAATCACTAGTGGATTACTGCATGCCTACTTACCTGAAAAAAACACCTGTGCAAGTGAACACACCTTAAATATAAGCAACAGATCTATATTGTTCATTTTTCATGCCTTTCTACAGATTTGTTCTTACTTGTGTCACTGTATCGGCTGGAGCTAAGAAATAATCCTGGAAAACTGCAGAACAGAAGATCTGTTTAATGATTTCTGTTTTCTTTATGGCACTCAAATTCACAGTTAAAATAATGTTAAGTAATGTTATAGCGGTTTAGAAAATAAAGCAGCTAACATGGATTTTATTTCATGTTTTGTACTCATAGTGCAGCTTAATGGTTTTCCCTGGAATGGAATATTTGAAATGTGAAATATAGGATTTCTACACAGATTCATATTTTCCAAGATAAGAAAACTGAGTGAAAGATGGAAAAGATCACACTTATACCCCATGTACCCATGTTCCTCCTGTACCCCAGTCACCCTGTACCCCGTACCCAAGTGAACAGCACAGAGTAGAGAGACAGTGTGTTAGTGTGTGATTGCATGTTTTGACTCTTACCTTCTTTCACCTGTATGGTCGTTTCCTGACCCTGAAGGTGGACAACCGCAGGCTACACACACACACACACACACACACAAACACACACACACACACAGTGTAAAAAAAACACACTACTTCCTCGTATTTAAACAAATAGCTTCACCGTTGTATTTAAAACATTGTCCAGAGGTTAAGAATCACACCTTTTGTCAGCAATTATTATTCGATAATAACAAACAATAACACTGTTGTTTTACAATAATTTATCTTGATGTGGTCATTTCTGTAGTTTGTTTGCAGACAATGCGAGCTGTCGAGAAAATCCCAAAAAGAGAAAAACATCTCGTACCTGTGTGTCTCTGAACCTGCCTTTTTCCCCTCCACCTGTTCTCACACACACACACACACAAATTCTATAATAAGCAAATGCATAAAAAAACAGCAAAACCGGATGATTGGATGAATAATCAGTCCAATGAAACACATATCACTGAAAGTTTCTACTGTTTGTACATACAGATCTGTGTCCATTATTCCCAGCATTTTTAATTTACATTTTCACTGGTGCTCTTGCAATATAGATATATACAGTCACAACACACTTCAAATATTGTTGTATTAAAGCAGTGTTTATACTCTCAGAGAGCAGCTGTAGAATTTCAGTGCCCATCCTACAGAAAACCTTATCGTTACACACTCCTTCAAAATCTGTGAGAGCACAGTGCACAGTGGACATTAGTGCAGCTATAAAAATTTAAATTAGCAGATGTCCAAACCCGAATGTCTGCAGATTCACAGACACAGAATTAGAGTGTCTGTACCTGGGCCCTGAGGTCCAGGAGGACCCTGTGGTCCTGGAGGTCCAGGAGGTCCTGGAGGTCCAGGTGGTCCGGGTGGTCCAGAGGGTCCCATGGCATTGGTGCCTGGATATCCAGGAAATCCTGGGATTCCTGGAGGCCCAGGGGGTCCGGGTGGGCCGGGTGGGCCAGGGGGCCCCTGGGGTCCACGGGGGCCTTGGGGACCCTGAGGGCCGCGGGGGCCCTTTTTCCCTATGGTGAGAGGGAATGAACAAAAAACCAACAACGCATCAACCTCCACACATCTACTAACAATGGGAATAAAAGATGATTAAGACGAACAACAAAACGAACAATAAGATAGACAGTAGATGTCTCTGATACCTTTCTTTCTCTCGCCTTTCCTTTTTCCGGTTGTGGGAGGTTTCTCTTCTGCAGGAGAGATGGAGTGTGTATGAGTGTAAAGTACAGTAAAGTGAAGTGGCCCCTTATAGTCACATGTGAACACAACACAACACAGCACACAGTGTGAAATTCTTTCTCTGTGTTTAACCCATTCACCAAGTGAAGCAGGGGGCTACTACCTATGCAGTGGCCAGGGAGCAGTGTGTGGGGATGGTACCTTGCTCAAGGGTACCTCAGTGGTGCCCCTAGCAGTCCTGGGATTCGAACTCACAGCCTTCTGATTGCAGGGCAACTCCCTAACACTAAGCCACCAGCAGTGTATATGGACGTTTTGTGTAGAGGTGGACAAATGAAATGTCTGACAAAAATGTATCTTCTGTATCTACTGGTGTGAGGTTGATCTTTGCAGAAGGTTGGTAAGAACCTCATTCAGTCTAACAGGAAACTGTAGCACTTCAGTTTATACTACGCACTCCTTCTTGGCTTTAACATGAGGCTAAAACTGTCCATAATATGAGTATACTGTATACCAGTGGTCACCAACCTTTCTCTTGGAGAACTTTATTCCTGCATGTAACATGCAGTCCACTCCTCAATACTTAATGCTTGAACCAATCAATGACTTCATTAGCCAGGGCAGGGATATGACAGGAAAACATGAGCAAATCACTTCTACAAACTTCAGGCAAACGGGCAAACTTTATGCTTAGCTCAGATCAGCTCAGATCAGATAATTACCACCAAAACCGTGAGTGCACAGCAAAATGTTGAATTGGTAATAAAGTTTTTGGATTCTGATCCTCATGGACGCCATATCGTTTTTAAAAAAATCTTTTATATTCAAACCACACCGTTTACATAATGGTAGTAAGACTTATCTTTCTCAAGCTCTATTCACATCCATTCATTGAGGGAGGTTTGTATTAAGTCTTGGTCGAGCAAGTTTCTAGTGGGTTGTATTTTCTACAAATTCAGACGTGTGTGTCACACGTTCCCATGATTCTAGTGAACTAAAAGTTGGTGGTATTGTGAGTATAAAGTAGGGCTCTATACAGACAGCTGCCACTATAATGACCTCTTTAATTGGCCTGCGGGAGCTCCCTTTTCTGATTGACTTTATTGTCCTTCTCCTGGTGTTTAACTGGAAGGAGGCACAATAAGACAAGTCGTTTTATTCATTTGGCCTTGTACTTCTCCTGAGGCTTTAACAGGGGTCTGCCAGACATCTCGGCTCCAGCTGCTTCCAGGTGTGACCCATCTTCCGTTTTTCAGCCTCAAGGACTCTCTGCCAGGTGTTTCTTGGCTGACCTTACTTTTGTTTGCCTTGTGGGTAAATATGGTGAGTAGCAGCAGTCCAGAACCATTCTCAACTTTTTTTCTACTTCGAAATCCACAATCTGCCTGGAAGATCACGGAAATGTGTATCCAGACGTGGCTGGACTGAGTTACTGCCATGTTGGATTTACCACCACCATCATTAGGAAGAGGAATTACCCAATCATGTTCTGATCTACTGCGGGCAGGGCCAGTTTTGTGAGGGAATTTGTCACTATAGTACTTCGAAAAGTTCGAGAACCATCAGGGACTGTGAATGTGAGTGGCTGTCTAACCAGTGAGTGTGTGTTAGATCGTGAACAGCAGTAGCTCTATGCCAGGACTCTTTACTGGAGGAGTCGCTGTAGAAATGCTGCGCTCAAACTCACATATATTTATATGCCTGTTACAAGTGCCACACACAACATGGTACCACTTTTGCAAGCTTCAGACATTCTGGTTTAATCTAGGACTGATATGTTTGCACTGTGCCTTCGCTTGTATGTTTAGGGTACCCAATGGCAGGGCTGTTCTGGTGGCAAAGTTTTAGTGGCCATTTGCACCAGCAGGGCCCACGGCTGGTCATCAGTGAAGTTAGTCGTAATTCTCTGGGCGTAACTTTAGGACTGTTGCACCAACTGGCTGCAAGTTAAGTTTTCACTAAGAACGGGCGTAACTTCTCCTCCTAGTTGGGAGCATAAAATTCACATTCAGAACCTTCTTTACTTGTCAAAGTGCATCTCAGCACACTGAGACTTTTTCTGGTGCCAGCAGCTAAAGTCACTTATAGCTTACAGGTGTTAATCACTAACCACACTTCAAACCATGGAAAAAATGCAGCCGTGGGGGGGTGGGGGGTGGATAATTTTGGACAATTGAGGCACAAAAAGGTTATACTGTTGTGTGGTCTCCTCCCAAACCCACCAACACTACACTACAGCGTTATGTTCATTCATCAGTGTGGCTTTGGTAGCATCAACTGTAATTGCACACTTGATTAAGACACTAGTTTTCAACATGAACGTTAAGATCTAAAATCTTCTCTGGAAAATGCTATTTGCTACCACCTGTTCAATTAAGACTAGTGGTAGAACCACCACAATTAACATACTGTAACAATTTGTTCCACTTCAGAGTGTCTGCAGCGTCTCAGGCTCTCAGAAAGATGAACGGGGTCTTGCGCCACCTTGTGGACTCCAGAAGCAACGTTATCAGAGTACATGTCTACACCTGTTAAATCAATTAAAATTGTTTTTAAATAAATATAAAAACATTCAGATTTGGCACTGCTATACTAATATATCGTCCTCAAAAATATTGTGATACTTCACTTTTTCTCATTTTTCTCCCAATCATAATTAAGACCATCTGACTTAAGGCCTTTTGGTGCATCGTACCACTGTAGTCTAATGCCAAAGTGACAAATGGGAATGTTTTGATCCTTTCTAGTAGCACATGGCTCACAGTAAACGTGAAGCTTCTGAGCTAAATTTTTCCACATTTGTGTGATTTTATGTACTAAAACAAGTCCATCCTCTTGCTTCTCTTTATCCCTGACAAGGCTGATATAGGTAAGTGAGCTCTGTTCTGATTGTCTACCCTCGTTCACAAAGCTCTCTGGGTTGAAACACTCTTTTAGCATGAGTGGGTGGAGCTTAATTGCTGTCAGTGGAATAGATGGATATGTGTAAACATGTTGGTGTTTGCGACATCACAAAAACAGTGAATTCACAACAGGCCGTTTTTGCGACTCAGTTTCCAAATATGGACTGAAAGGACTGAGGAGTGAAGGGCATGTGTTTGTGCACTTTATTATAAAAAGAGACAGGGAAATTTTTCTTCTGTTTTTTTTTTCATGTTCTGTTTTTCCACAATCTTTCATATGATTTTCGGCGCAGCCAGACACACACATATGTAAAAGGGTAAACAGAGATCACCCATCAGAGTGTGCGCACTGACGTACAGCCAACGAGAGAGAATAAATAGCGTCGCTTTAAAAATGTCTTTTAAAACCCTCACATGGATAAAAGCTCTTTAAATCAGACGCTGTCTAAAAGCCATCAACTGACCTTTCCCCAAAAACCATAAACCAGGATTATTTGAAGCGATACAGCTACAATATGCGTGTGTGCGCGCGCACTGGCTGAACATCAGACGTCAGCTTCAAAACAAATCATCAAAAAAACAAACATCGGCCAACTTATAATGTGTGACAAACGAGGAAAACAGAAAATAAATGAATCTGATGAAATCAGCTGTTCACACACACACACACACACACAAGCATACACACACATGCATACTCAGTCTCTAGAGAGCGGTTTAGTTTCTGAGGAAGAGTTTCTGAGGTCACTCTATGTTTGTGTTGGCCAGTGTGTGTGTTTTTGGTTGCGCTGCATGTTGTGTGTGTGTGTGTGTGCGTGTATGTGTGTGTGTGTGCTAATTAGTGCTGTGTGTGCAGCGCTGGCCCAAAGTCTTCGCACGCAATCTGCCGCTTTTTTTATGAAAATAAAAACAGATAACGCTGAAGCTTCTGCCCAGATATTACACACACACACACACACACAGTGCATATGTAAGACATTTAGTCTTTTAATACACCAGACATATTTATTTATTACTAATTTATTCTTTAGAGAAGAAAGCACTTTCTTCTTTCGTGATGTGAAGCCATGACATGTGGGGGAGAGGGAAGACCACCCTACCCGCCCAGAGAGAGAGGACTGTTATGCTGAGTGATGTGTGGGGAGAGGGAGGACAGTTATTGAGTAGCGAAGGGTGTCCCTGTATGTCCCAAACTCTGATCATTCTCTCTTATTGGCGATTTTCAACGCTTGTCTGGGTCAAGATCAATGTCAGGTGTTGTATGGCTGGTGATGTACCATCCTTAGGCTCAACTGCTGTGTCTGGTCCAGGAGAGCTGGAATCCCTCCTCCTGACAACGGCTGCCTTCACCCATCACATAAGATTCGATTTTAGTAAATTCTACATTTTTAGTCTGCTGATTATATAAATTCAACAAAACAGGGTACGGCACAGTGAAGTACACTGTCTTTGTGGCCTACAAAGTATTTCTAACACTAAACATGCACAAATTTCAGTCAAACAGTGAGCTGGAGACCTCCCTCAGGCTCTCCGAAGCAGATTAAGTAAATTACAGATGTAAACTTTACATATATTTCAATTACTACTCTTTTCAGTGCATGGAGCAAATTTGCCAAGGTCGTCTGGCGTTTCTAGTCCTCAGCATCTGGAGAGCATCAAAGCCGGACCGTCAAAATAAGGCATGATTCAAAAGTTCAGTCACAATTGTGAGCAAAGGGTGTAAATGGATCAATGCCCCTTTTAATGATATTAAAAGTCGAATGGACCGACCCCTAAATCATATCTTTTCGGATGCAACTTGTGAGGAGTTTGGGATGGAGTCTGTGCTGGTATTACCCTTGCGGGGTGTGTGTGTGTGTGTGTGTGTGTGTTGGGGCACTGCAGCAGTAAGCTGGCACTGAGAGTAAATATTTGGCCTTTGTTTACATCAACATGCAAATTTCTCAATAGACGTTGTTACTAAAACGGCGAAACTGTTTTGATTCAGCAGACCTCCAGACAGGCCCCAGTGAGTCACACGCCTTACTCAGAGTCACTCTCAGGACACACACACACACACACACACACACACACACACACAAAGGTTCACAAGTGTGTGCATGTGTTAAACAAGCCGTGTGGAATTTTCGCTGAAAGTCAAAACCCCAAATCGTGGTGTAAATACACGTCTAAGATCGTTACAATGACAATAACAATAATACACGTCTGCTGCATGTCTAAGGGTCGTGTGTATAAATGTGTGTGTGTGTGTGTGTGTGTGTGTGTGTGCGCGCGAGAGATGTCTGCACTGAAGCCCATACGCCCTCTGGCAGGCCAGGAGAGGTTTGGTGTCTGTTTAGATGTTTTGTCTGTTTGTGTGCGTTATGCAAACTGAAGGAACTACTTCACTTTTCAAATGTCAAACAAAACCAAACCAAGCCTTTTCTTTTTTAATCCGTTTCTGTTTATTTACTCTTCTCCCACTTTCCTGATTTACTGGGCCACTCCACATCTCATGGAAGACCCCAACGCTTGGAGATTGTTTTCCAGCTAACCACTGGATCAGGTGTGTTAAGTTCAGGTTGGAGCCAGTGCTGGCCTGAGCCATCTGAGGACCTTAAAGCCAAAATTTGGCCAGTAAATTAAACTTAAATAAAATGTTTACAGTTTTTGGTGGTAGATTGGAACAATCTGGTGCAGCCTCAACACTGAGTTTTAAAACCCAGCCTCAAGTATAGGAATACAAATAACAGGTAGTGATGGAGCCGAACTGAACTCTTTTGGGATGAGTCGGAGTGATAGAGCCCCACTAAACTCATCTGAGATAAGTTGGAGTGACTGAAGTTCAGTGAACTACTCTGGGATGAGTTGGAGTGATGGAGCTCCACTGAACTTCTCTGGGATGAGTTGGAGTGATGGAGCTCCACTGAACTTCTCTAGGATGAGTTGGAGTGATGGAGCTCCACTGAACTTCTCTGGGATGTGTTGGAATGAAGAAGCCCCACTGAACTAATTTGGGATGAGTTGGAGTGATGGAGCTTCACTGAACTCTTATGGGATGAGTTGGAGTGATGAAGCTCCACTGAACTCTTATGGCGTGAGCTGGAGTGAAGGGAACTCCACTTAACTTCTCTGGGGTGGGTTGGAGTGATGGAGCTCTACTGAACTTCTCTGGGGTGGGTTGGGGTGATAGAGCTCCACTGAACTTCTCTTGGATGAATTGGAATGATGGAGCTCTACTGAACTTCTCTGGGAGAGATGAAGCTCCAGAAATGTGGCATTATGCCAACTACGAAATGACAAAAGGATCTACTGATACTCTTGATTTTGGATGAAATGTTGGACAGGACGCTGCAGCAGCAAGTGACCAAAGTGAGTAAAGTGCGTGGATTAGCATTTAGCAACCACAGAGAGAGAAGGCCAATCTGAACATAACCCCAGGTCATGTGAGGTACAGGGCACAGCTGGATTCAAAACAGATGTACAGAGAATCTCTTTACTGCTGTGATTTAAGGCTTTTATATGGTGATACCAGTAACACTGTGGTCCATTAGCGCAGAGAGAGAAAGAGAGAGAGAGAGAGAGAGAGAGAGAGAGAGAGAGAGAGAGAGAGAAGAGGGAGAGAAAGAGAGAGAGAGAGAGAGAGAAAGAAAAAGAGAGAGAAAAAAAGAAAGAGAGAGA
>JBBPCY010051414.1:0-12973 GCA_037974405.1 Brachyalestes nurse
GTGGAGAGCGCCGTGCTGGAACCACTGGTGGAGAGCGCCGTGCTGGAACCACTGGTGGAGAGCGCCGTGCTGGAACCGCCGAGTCCCTTGCGGAGGGCGGAAGCCCTCGATGCCTTTCGGGGTGGAGCATTCTGTCATGGTGAAACCCGGTCCGGGCTGAGAAGGATAGACGGAACAGGCGGGAACTTCCATACAGTGATTCATTTACATAACAAATACACCAACCGACATTAATCAATGCTCCACACCACAGCTGGTATCAGGACGTCTTAAATAGCCATATAATCAGTGAATAAATTGATCTCAGCTGTGGTGTGGAGAACCATTGGTTATTCTACAGCTACCCCCCGTGGTTGCCGAGTGGAACCGTGACAATTGTGGTAACTGTGTTAAATGGAAAACCGCTGTTAACAAGCTCTTTATTTGTGTTTGCAAATCAAATGTAATTGCACTTTTGTTCATATAGCAGTACTTTTAAAATAAAAGTGCACAGTACACTACTTTTGAATTCACTATTGAATTTCTGTGATTAATTGTGATTAAAATGTTATTCGTCGCCCATGTATTTAAGTATTGTACATCTCTCCCTCTTACAGTTGAAAAGACTTGTGAGAATAATGACAAGAAATACAAGGTAAAGAAAATATTTCACATAGTTGTGGAAAACAAAATGGATTGTGTGACTATTTATATTTGTTGCTGCAATTTACATTCATGAGGAAAGTACCTCTCTGGAAAAAAATAAGAGACCACTGCAATTTATTTTAAAATCAGCATCTCTATGTATGACAACCATTCCATGCCAGTATCTGTTACATTCCTACACAAACACCTTATTCTGCTTTATGAAGGACTGATTAGTGATCACCTGAATCAAATCTTATTCATTGAGGAAAAGTATAAAAAACACTGCTGTAATCAACACTCTCCTCTCGCAATGTGATCAACTGGATAACAAAACACTATTAGTAGTACATCAGAGGTCATTATTGCCATTTTGTTTAAGAGTGAACAAGAGATTAGTTTTCTTTGAATTATTCGAGTTCAGTAAACATTGCATCATTTCTCTTATTTCCTTTCAAATTATGTTTTAAAGAACAATATTTCTAGAAATATTGTCAGCATGGGCGGATCTACCGGGGTGGCATAGGGTGGCAAATGCCACCCTAAAATAAAGCCTTGCCACCCCAGTTAGCAGCAACAAATTAAACAGAAATTTTTATGTTCACAGAGTGAGTTCATTTGAAAGGGGGACTCGGTTCTCTTTCTTCTCCACTTCAGCTCAGATGGGTCTCAGTTCTTTTCCTGTTCACACTTTAAGTTCCTTATCCAACCTGCCGCCGCTGTTCCTTCACATTCACCGTTCTTAGGATTTTTTTTCCACATAAGAGTAGATGGCTAAAAGCTGTACCAAACTTCTACATTTTCCACAAAGATCTCGGCTACTATCGTTCTTCAACTAATGGAGAGCAAGAATGCTTTGAGTCTGAGCAGCTTGGTAAAGAAACTTGATCTTAACAAGAATCTTTCCCAAGAAAGTCCCTTTATTTATGTATTTATTGGGTTTTTTATTTTTTATGATAATGAATTAGTTTATTTGTATTTTTAGTTTATTTCTTTATTTTCGGTTGTGTTTCCCGCATAGACATATATGGTTCACCAAGTGATCTACCTATGGTAAGGCTCGAGGGCGCAAACAATCAATCGCTTTGTGTTCAAAATGCGCGAGTTAACCGAACTGTGCAGTTTGGTTCGTTCCAGAGGGCCTAAGTTCATTTGGCGTGTTCACATATATGCAAAAAATGCTCACTAATCAATCTGAGTTAGATTTAAGGGCTGAAACAGACCAAGTGTGAAAACACCCTTATTCGCCAGTTAATTATTCATGGATTCCGTTCCACCTTAAATGGCTGGCCAGTATCGCTGAGCTGCCAGTTGGAGGCATTTGTGATACAATTTTAGCATGGACACGTTCAAACTGCATACCTTTGGATTAACATTTTTGAAATGTTTGATGTGCAGCTTTTTTTGGACGTGATAATAAAAATATGTTTTATATTTTGCACAATATAAAAACCAATTAACCCCCTAAACCTGGGATGTAAGTCTATTCTTTAATACGCCTTAGAGTTTTAGGTCCTATTATTTATGGCTCCTTTATTTCAAAACGTCTCGCGAATCTGACATTGGAGTGAAAGGAGTGAAAGAGTGTGAGACAGAGAGATAAAATGCTGATTTATAAGATTTTTTACTGCAGCGTTCTTAATTAATTACCCCCTAAACCTGTCAAATAAGTCTATGCTTTAATAGGCCTTAGTGAGTTTTAGGTCCTATTTCTAATGGCTCCTTTATTTCAATATAAAAAATGGTAAAAACTGATTAACTATCAAGAAATGAAATTATCTATCAAGAATAAAAGCACAGTGCCCTTTGGTATTGTGTACATACTATTTCTCATCAAACTGTGATAACTGTGATTAAATTCAGTATATAGGCCTACGTATGCCATACGTTACCACCACTCAAAAATTCCTGCCCCCCTTTTGCCACCACATAAATATTTTTCTAGATCCACCCCTGGCAGTTCTTATAAAGAAAAGCAAATCGGTTCTGTTCAGTACTGAACCTAATAAAATAAAACCTGAGAAACTGAACATTTTTGCAGTGGTCTCTTATTTTTTCCAGAGCTCTGTATGTTAACATAAGTTATCAGAAATAATTTGGTAAAAATCGAATATGCAATATTTATTGCTTACCTCAAATGTGGTTGATTAGCCATGTGCAGTTTCTGTAAGTTGCTTTGGAGTTTTACAATAGCGTTTTGAGGCTAATGTAGCTTTGGATGAAATGTGTATGGATGAATTGTATATCCCAGTAACAGTGTCTGATTCTCTAAATCTCATCAACACTTGCTTGTGTAGTTTTAACAGAGTAGATATCAATTTTCAATTGTACATGATATCAGTGTTCCTGTACTTGGAGCACAGTGGAGGATGATGAGGTATTAGCTTCAGGATTTACTTGTTTGCTACACTAGCCTTGGAATTGCCGTGCAAAACTAAAGAGGCAAACACTGAATGCGAAATGTGTTTTGTTTGATTATAGTTGTGGTAAGATGAAATGTAACTTTTTAGCAGAATGTTTATTTAAGCTAGTCTGTCTACGCTGCTTAATGTGTTGAATGATAGCATTTGAGGTTTGTGTAAAAAGCAGCGAACATTACTGATCTTGTCTTCATGGATGGCTTAGGTGGGAGACACATGGAAAGACCAGTCAGATCCTTGTGTGACATTAAGTTGCACAAGTGAAGGTACTAAAGTAGAGAGAAGCGTGTGTCCTGCGCAGAGCTGTTCAGAGGTAAGCTTACCCAGACATCTCCACAACATCCCACTAATGCACTCACAGTTTCAGCTTATATATAAAGTGGATTTGCGTTTTTCCTTTTTTTTTTATTTTAGGAATTCCGCATGTGGGACGAACATCATTGCTGCTACTCATGTATGTGGCGTGTTTATATGTTTGTAGTTGCTTAATAAATTAATGAGAAATATTTAATGAAGCCTCTTCTGAAAGATATTTCTGAAAGTTCTATCCCTTTCAGAATGTAGGTGCTGTAAATATAATACACAATAAGGTGCTTGTCACTGATTATATATATTTTTGAGCCATGCTGTAGTGATGTGAATTACACAGTCTCATTTTGTTGTACAGAACTGATGGAAACACAGTGATTTTTACTACTTTTCACTCATTTGTGTCATTTAGTTAAATTTGAGAGTTTCAGTGGAAACCTGAAACTGACATGAGTCGTTTCTGAGGGGTGCTCACTCTGGCTTGCTTACCATCCTAGGCAACTTAACCTGTGCAGTCAGGATGTCCAATATGACCATCAAAGTCAAAGGCTGCACTCAGCAGGTGCAGCTGCCCAGTTGTGAAGGCTACTGCCCATCAAACTCCATGTAAGATGCCGTCTCTAACTAGTTATAATTTGCATGAGGAACTTGAGACATTTATGCATAAAATATAGGATTTACAGTATTCTATCGTAATGTAATCAAATCACTGGTATTGTTTCTTATAATACACTTTGCTTTTAATGCAAAGACAACGTTTCCTCATATCAGTTTTAAATATAATACAGAGCAAACTGTTTGTCTTGACTGTGTTTTTTGCTATTAAAAACATGGTAAAACAGTAGAATAAATGCAAATAAACATTAGTACAATAAAAAGTAACAAGAATTTCTTATTTTTTATCTGTTTTGGTTCTGCTTCTCCTAACTATCGTAACCAGAACACACACTTAATTCAATAGACCAGCTATTAAGTGGCTGCAAGTACTGCACTCTTTCTTAGGAATTTGAAAGGATTCCATTTGGAAACATTTTTAAATATATATACACAGACAAACATAAACACCGTTGTTTAACACATTTAATTATATTTGAATTCACTCTAATGTTTATGATGCTAGCTTATTAAGATTCATATGTACTGTATAGAAGGCCTGAAGCCAATAAAGCCATAAAGCCACTGTGACACACACACACACACACAGATACATATTCTGTATTCTTAATATTAGTTTAATTATTCTTATGAGTCATTATTTCCAAAGGTGATATAATTTGCATTGTTTGTGTTGTTTTCCTGTAGGGTGGTGGAGTCTGGAGCAGTTCTGCAGCTGGAGCAGGAGCGTCGCTGTTGTAGAGAGAATGGCTACATAAACAGAACGCTTTCTCTGACCTGCAGCGGATCCAAAACCACTGATTATACCTACCACCACATCACCGGCTGTGAGTGCCAGCCTGACGTCTAAAGTCCCATCAGCTTTAGATTATCATTGCAGTAAAAGAAAGCAGGATCTGGCCGTTCCTACATATAAATGTTGCATGATTTGATTTGATTTAGTTTGGCTTGTTCCTATGATCAATAATTTAGCTGTGATTGAAGATTTGATCTTTTCTTTGTCATTTCAAGTAAAGTAGTAGCTTTTTTGTCATCCCAGCCAAATACACATAGTACACTGTGAGATGAAATATTGGCTTTCCAGACTGTAGGTGCAACAAAGAACACAACACAACAGCAGCACACTCAGACAGATCATCAATGAGGGTATGTTTGTGAATTCTGATGTCTCTCCACTGCCATCATTCTGAGCCAAAGACTCAGAAATAGTCTTTATATGACTTTTAAATTGTTAATATTTTAAATGTTCCATGTGGTTAGAACACAGTGGAAACACCATGAAATATTGAAGAGAGAAACACACAAGTATAAACTCAGGTTCAGTTTCCTATGTTCATTTTATACACACAGTTTACCTGTTCTTTTTGGTGTTTTGTTCTTTTTTGTTCTAAAGCACTATATATGTTTGATTGTAAATCACTTTGCCTTTAATGATGGATTCAAATGACGATCATTTGATAATTTAATACAGAATCATAATTTTAAGTTGCACTTGTCATAGCATTGGTTTCTTACTTATGCTCCAGTTCTGTTTTTCTTATATTTACTCCATTGAGAAAGGAGTAGAATTAAGTTAAGTTAAATTAAGTTTGTGACTGCGGGGTTATTTCCATGTCTTTGTGTTAAAGGGCAATTTTCAACTTCTCAGGGGCTTGCCTTAAGTTAATTCTAGCTTAACAAAGACTATTAATATTGATGTGTATATA
This sequence comes from Brachyalestes nurse, assembly GCA_037974405.1. NCBI lineage: Eukaryota > Metazoa > Chordata > Actinopteri > Characiformes > Alestidae > Brachyalestes > Brachyalestes nurse. The sequence goes on from JBBPCY010051414.1 coordinate 5,675, forward strand.
TATTGTATTTACTTTTTCCGTTTTATATTTTTAATAGACAATCTTAAGTTTAGCTTGTTAAATGTTAGGGGTACAAGAGACAATCAGTCTTATTAAATAACTTTCCAGGGAAGATATATCAACAAAATACAGCAGTGACGGCCATTGGTTTCTTTCTGTATTACATATTGAGGACTTATTAATAGTCCTTGGTAACATTTACGGATACTGCAATGTATCAAAAAATAAATATCTTCTCACAATTATTGAAGATAATGTTGAACAACTTGAACATTTCCCACTAAATAAGTCTTAATAGGTGCCGACTGGAACATGGTCATAGACGAAAGTCGTGATAGACACTTCGCAAACCCCCATCCAAACCGTATGTTGTCTGATTTCTGTAACAGCCTAGGACTTATTGATCTGTGGAGGGAAAACCTATTAATGAGAAACAGTTTCCTAGAGTAAATCAAATGCGTCTAGCAGATCTCGCATAGATTTCTGGTTAGGAACAGATGCTATCTTCAAAAAAATCTCTCCAGTACCTCTTACAGACCATTGCAGTATTAATCTATCAATTACACCTCTTCCTGAAAGTATGAGACACAGAGGGTACTGCAAAATCAACTCAAACCTCTTAAAATATAATTTATATTGCAGTAAAATAACAGAACTAGTCAAAAAGATCTTGCAAGATAATTCAATAATAACCTACTCTAGAAAATAGTAATACTTAAAGTATAAGATACGAGCTCACTCTACGTCTTTTAGCAAAAACTTTAGGAAAACTAATGACCTGGAAAGAGTAAGGTTAGCGAATTCAATGTGTTAAACAGACACTGACTGATACAGACAAAAACAACCTTTTGGCCCCACAATCTAAATTAGATAACATTTATGAAAGAAAGGCTCGGGGTGCTTTCATCAGATTTAGGGCCAAATGGATTATGGAAGGAGAAAAAAACATGGCATACTTTTGCAGACGGGAGAAAAGCTGGTACGTAAAAAAATAAACATTGATGATAAGGAACTCACAGACCAAAATTTAATTGCAAAAGAAATCAGCAGCTTTTATCAAAGGAGTCAGCAAGATTCTAGATAACTAGTGACAGTGACCATTTTGTCATACATGAACACACCACAGCATACACTGTAAACAGCACGAAATTCTTTCTGTGCATTTAACCCATTCACCAAGTGAAGCAGTGGGCACCCGGGGAGATCGCAGGGCGCATGCCCTAACCACTAGGCTACTGGGTGGCGTCCGATCATGCTCTTAATCTGTGAGTAAAAAATATGCACATATATTCACTTAAAGATGTTATTTCTGAGACACACATTTCTGAGACACACATTTCTGAGACAGTACGAAATGTAGTTCAATTAATCGTTAGCCTATTATTTATACAAAATATTTTGAAATTAACTAAGGATCGGAGAAGCATTTTGCACATTGAATTGCCAATTGCAAAATGTAATTTCAAATTACATGCTCAGATTGAATATTAAATTGACAAGTGCAAAATAAATTGCCACAATACTGGAGACTTTCTCACTAATAAACAATTCAGGAGTAGTACAAGATTTAAGACAGGACTTAAAGGAATCTTTTGAGATAAATGATCAGGGTGAGGTTACATCCTATGGGATGGAGCTAAGGCAGTAATATAGGGGGGGGATATTCCTGGCTTCATCAAGACTAAAGACAATTCAAGAAAATATGGTTAGAAGAGCAAAAGAAGTGAAATAAAACAAAAATAAATAAAATAAAATATTGCTAGAACTAAAAGAAGACGTTAGCAAAGCCCTAGATAAGCCCCTTGCATATAAAGTAGATGGAGCCTTAAGATTTTCCAGCTAGAGATATTATGAGAAAGACAACAGAGCCAGCTGCCTGTTAGCCTTTCAACTCCGTAAAAAGCCCAGGCCACTTGAGTGGTCCATAAGACAGTACATCCATCCCATGCTTAAAAAACAGCATCCCACCCAAAGGTAGTAGCTGATTCCTTTGCATCATTCTATAGAGACATCTACAAAGAACCTAAACCAAACACAACAGACCAGAGGTCTATGGCCTTCCTTGCCAATTTACATAACTATAAGAAAACTGAAAACAGCAAATCACCAGAAATGGACAGACTCCCAGGAGGGTTTTATGGATGATTTAGTTCCGGTACTAACTAGAGTCTTTAATTTTTCCTTGCCCAAAGGCAATCCACCAACCACATGGTCAGAGGCCAATATATCAGTAATTTATAAAGAAGGTAAAAACCAGACATCATGTGAGGGGTATATATTCTGGCAAAAAGAATGCAAAAACTATAGCAAAATGGATGAATCCAGATGAGAACATTATAACATGCTAAATATTATAACGTAAAAAAAAAAAACTCTGTTGATTAGCTCTGTTGATTAGATGCATAGAAAGCTTTTGATACAGTAAATTGGCGATTCCTGTAGGAAACACTAGCTGCCATGGGATTCCATCCAACGTTTGTTGACTGGGTAGAGATGATAGCCTATACACAAATCTGAAGTCATGTGTCAATGTAAATGGATGTTCTTCTGATTTCTTTCTTCTGGAGAGAGACATTTCACAGGAAGACTGTCCTTGCCCCCTGCTTTTTGTGCCATTAATATTAAATATTTAGCAGCTTTAATAAGACAAAATAATGGGCCATAAGCAGGGGTTGACTTCTTTTTTTTTTGCTCTAGTACTCTAATGAGTACCTACATGAATTAATTTGTATGCACCAAAATTAAAAATGTTCCACCTCACCATGGATGCTGGAACCATTACACCACCCCCAGCAACTAATTTAACTATAACACTGCCAAATAGTACTGAATGTGCACACTGAAATTATATTACAGGTCTAATCACCCACAGAGATTATTTGGCACCAGAATTTTTAAATTAACATTCTAATGTAATGGGTGTGTCTGCTTTCTCGCCACTAACTGGTGGAAATGAGGCAGGTACGCTGACAGAGCCGTTCTCGTACCGGGACTGGCCGTAAAGTTGAAGGAGTAGGGCGTGAAATCAAGGGGCCAGGAGGGGCACGCAGCCACAGAAGCCCTGACATCAGACCTAATCTGACTATTGATTGTGCTCCGTGGACTGACTTAGAGATCCAGTACGACATTACGCGAATTAGGTGCGCTTTTGCGCTGTGATGACTGAAAACTGATGCGCATTTGCGTACCACTTATGTCAACCCCTGGTCATGAGGGTATAAAAGATGAATGGAAAACACAAGATTTCATTATATACAGATGATTTACTGGCGCATATTAGTGACCCTGCCTCGTTCGTACCCGCTTTGATAAGAAACTTAATGGAGAACTTTCAGGATTTCGAATGAATTAATCAGGCAATGATGTTAGAGGGTAATTGGTGAAATGCCGAATATCAATGGTCTAAACAAGGGTTCTGATATTTAGGAATAACTGTAATATCTGACATATGACAACTGTTTAAAGCTAACTATGGGAAACAATTAATAAATGGCTGTCTGACTTGTGGCAAAACAAAATGGTCAGAATATTACGTGGTCTGGGATGGACCAGGGTGACTGTCCAAATGTGCCCTTAGACACAGTCACATTTATGAATCAATGTTCATAAAGAAGAACTAAAATCAACAATCAGTGGATTAAGACCACGTTAAAAGTAATAAAAGTATAAAGACAACCTTAAAATTAAGTCTGCCCATGTCAATATCCAGAGCAAAGAGGGTCGCACACATCAACTTTCTTCCATTCAAATTGGAAACGGGATTAAAAAAATGCGAAGAAAACGGCCTAATCATGCTGGGGCACGTATTTGATGGAGGACATATGATGTCCTTTAAACAACTTCAATATAAATATAATCTCCCAGCCTATCATCTTTTCATCTACTGACGGGGCTCAGATGTTTCAATGTCTGTAGGACAATGTTTACAATGTTCTATCACTCTGTGGTAGAGAGTGTGGTGTTTTTTGCAGCTGTGTGCTGGAAAAGTGGGGTGAAGACAGTTGACGCGAACAGGCTGAACAAGCTGATTACAAAGGCTGGTTCTATCCTGGGTGTCAGACTGGAGAACCTGGTGAAGATGACTGAGAAGAGAATGGTGAAAAAGCTTCTCAGTATCATTTACAACCCCTTTCATCACATGCACGCTTCTATGATAGATCATCGGAGCACACGCAGCAGAAGACTCATCGCCTCTAAATGCAGAAATGAATGCCTGTGGCAATACGACTGTATAACTCTTCCTTTTTCTGTAGGTGATCTTTCAGCCTTTATGTCGTTCTGTTCTCATTTAGATTGTGCAAAATAACTGTTTTTTATCTGTATGTTATTGAATGTTAGTCTCATCCCCTCATTACCTGCTGCCATCTCATTTTATTGCTGTCATCATATTTTATGGCACAAACGCTTTTCATAACCACTTTATTACTAATCCGTTATTATATTATCTCCTATAATTATTTTGTTATTTTGTTTGCGTTATTACTTATGTTACTGTCTTTTTTCCTCTTATTGCACTGAGCATGTTCATGACAAAATAATTTATTTATTTCTTGGCATACATAAAGTCCTTTCTTATCTTAAGGGCTTACAGTTAAGTTACACACAGAAACACTGGCTGTTTTTTTGCAAAAACCACCCGAGATGTAGAACCATAGACAAAGAATACATGTCTATGCGTAGAGCTGCTTGCTGCGTGCACTCACGAGCACAAAAAAGCAAAAAAATGCGATTAAAATAATTGTCGCCTTAAGTAAATAATACGTTAACGTGATAATAATGCGTCAGCGTGCCCAGCCCTAATATATATGCATCAATGATGTTACATTGAATTATGAACTTGAACAAATGAGCACGGTTACACATGAATAAAACATTTTGCAATGTGTTGTGACTTTAGATTTTAGGGTACAGATATGGTCACTTGCGCAATGAAATGTATTAAACTACCTGCCGTTGACATAACATACACATATGAGTGAAAAATGTCATATCTAAAGAATTATATTTGACGCACAGTACTGTATAAAAGTCTTGAGCCACCCCTCATATCTTTATATTTTGCTTTGGACCACCTTAATGGTGGAAAAATACTACTTTATGCCTGTCAAACTGTCTCATCTTTGGCATATCGAGTAGATTAAATGGAAAGGAATGGTTTACTCCAAAGGCTCCAAAGTGCCTAAAGATACAAGGTGGCTACATAAAGGAATTCCAACCACTCAGCATTCAGCACCAACAGTATACTGATCACCGCCTGATCATCTGGAATCATCTGCACCTGTTTCTTCATTGATTCAGGCCATAAATTTGATTCTTTTTGTTCTGCTTGAATAATTCATACGCAGGTCACTGTGTGTCTTAACAAACAAAAACATTCCTCTGAAACCGGTCTGGTTCAGAGGAATGTTTTTGTTTTTGAAAATCCTTCAGGAAGCCTGGAGAACTGCTCCTCAAGACTACATTAAAAACAGAAGAAAGTTTAGATCTTTGGACACAAAATATAAAGAAATGAAGAGTGGCTCAAGAATTTTGCACAGTACCGTATAGTAACTACAGTGAAACTAAAAGCAAGAATTGTGTAATTTATTCATTCAAGTGTAAGCAATGTACAGCTTTGAATCAAGTCAGTTTAAAGCACACATTCTTTCATTCTATTATCGGTTTTAGGGCAGATCTTTTTAAACTGAAACCTTTTTAGTTAATGTTGAATAAAACTACAGATATCTTACACAGTTTAAAGCAGCTCTTTTATTTCTTTCAGGTTCTTCCTGCTTCTCAGGTGTTGCCACCTGTATTGCCCCAAACAAGCATGACAGTAAACAAATTAAATTGGTTTCGTGTTCAAATGTTTTCTCACTTGAGTAAATATGCTTGTAATATTAAGCTCCTGGCTCTCTTAAGGAATATGAGTGTAATAATGATGTTAATATTTCACCTGCTATCCTCAAGACTGAAATGAAGGAGATTCCTTGAACCCTTAACATACACAATGTACTAACAGGATAAATAAGTGAACTAATTGGCCTATCATTCAATGATTTAAAACAATGAAAACGTTTTAACCGAGTTAGTAACTATTCAAATTCATAATTCTTGTTTTGCTGTTGCATTGATTTGATTCTAAACTCTGTGCAGGATCTTAATGTTTGTAGTTAAGACCTGTTAATTATTTATTTGAGTTATTACGTTTGGGTCAATGAACAGGGAAAAGTCTCAAGGACCAATGATTAAAATAGAAGGAAATGAGAAAACTGTATAATTACTAACCAGACCTTTGAATTTGCACACTGCTATTTAAAAAGAGTGGCAGATATGTTTGACACAGAAGAGTGCCGGCTGATCTACAGATCCTGGAAAAACTATGGAAACACCCTTTCGAAACAGTAATAGCTTTGTGCTTTTGAGACATTTTAAAAGGAACATTTTTACTAATGAGTTAGGATGAATATTGGTGTCCCTAAAAGGTATATAGGGGTGAAAGTCAGTGTCATAATGATTATTGTTGTTATTATTAATTACACTATGGTAAAAAAGCTTTAAAACTATATTATATGTCTGCTTTTGTCTAGACTAGACTCAACTAGAGAGATTTTTTTAGTTTCTCCAATAAAAATACATTTATTTTTATAGGGGTCAACACATTGATGTGTACTCTAATTCTGAAATTACATTACATGTATGTATGTGTATTATAGGCATAACAGAATGTGTCAAAGCTTTAACATAACAAGTATATGTTAGTTCATATTAAACCTTAGAAAGTCTTTTTCTCCTCTTTAAAGAAATCATTTATAAAACAAGCTCCTATGTTATAATAGAAATGAGCAGAATAAATCTATTTTTGTCTCTGGCTATATCCTCTAATTTCCCACCAGACTCTTTAAGCTCAGTGTACCGATAGAAACCGCACTTCTGTTTGAGGCGTTGCATGCCACCATCACACCGAACAATAAAAGAGGGGCTGTTCCTTGATACCCCTTCAAGAGCCAAAACAAAGCGAGGCAGTTTGCACTTACATTTCTTTTTAATAAAGAGTTAGTGGACTCCGTCTAGAATGTCTGTTGAATTGTTCAGGGCAAGGAGCTGAATGCTTTCCTAATGGAACTTTCCTTCCAAGTTCATTTCCTCATGCTATTCAAAGTAGGAGACTGGGCCAGGTCATAAAAGGCACTGCAAGACAGAGCCCTTCACCAGTTCTGTGTCTGTGGTGGGTGTAGCGTGTATTTCAGAACATGGGTCTGCAAGGGGCACTTTTAGGAGTTCTAATACTCATCTCAGGTAAACACTTTGCATGTACAG
>JBBPCY010051463.1:0-12971 GCA_037974405.1 Brachyalestes nurse
CAACAAGTGTGGCTCTCTGTCGGCCATCTTGGATTCAGAGATGGTTCACTTATAGTTACAACAACTAACAACTGAATTAACCTCAATAGGGGAAAGCAGGAGAGAGCATTCTAGTGGCTGATATACAATTCCACCATAGAAACCACTGCATTTAGAAGAAAATGACTTTTAAACAACTGTCCACTGTAGTGACCGCTATGCGCCAGAGGGTTAAACTGAATATATAGGTATTGGGACAGAGCTGTCATACAAAACAATGTGGACAGAAGTATTGGGACACACACACACTCACGCAAACAATAATGCTATGCTAATGCTAATGCTATGCTAATGTTATCTTAATGCTATGCTAATATTAATGCTATGCTACTCCTATGTTAATGCTATGCTAATATTAATGCTATGCTACTGCTATGTTAATGCTAGGTTAATGCTAGACTAACGCTAATGCTATGCTAATGCTATGTTAATGCTAATGGTAGGTTCATGCTAACGCTACATTATTGCTAGGCTAATGATATGCTAATGCTAATAGTATGCTAATGATATGCTAACGTTAATGCTAACGCTAATGCTAATGCTAACGCTAATCCTGTGTTCTGCATTTAAGCAAGCACACTTTGCATTTTTTCTGCAGAAATGCAGTCTAGTCGATTTTTTAGGCTCAAACAAAGGAATAAACACACAGAAGACCAAATTTGGGATATTTCAGAATATTGTGAGGACATTTGATGGGGAAAATTGTCCAGCAAATAAGAATTTCAATGGGAAATAGCAGCGACGGTTCAAAGAGACGCACTGGGGAGTCACGCATCAAGCTGAATTTCTTCAAATGTAAGTGTTTGTAAATAATGACACTTCACTTTATAATTGTCTGTTGGCTGGCTGGTTGTGATAAAAGTGCTTTGGAGTTGTTTTGGAATTGTTTTATTGTTTTTATTAGCAAGTTTCGTCAAGTTTTTGTGGCTGTATTCAGCTCTGTTTTCATTCGGACTAGTCTGACTGGTGCGTGTTTTGAACTGCAGCTCTGTGAATGGGATAAATGGGAGAGAAGTGGTATTGAAGTGGTTTATTCTTTTATAATTCTATAATAAAATAAGGATTTCTGGAGACAAGATGGCATCTCTACTTTCACAAAATAGTATTGCTTGCACTAAAAACCTTTATAGAACATTCATTTTTTATTCTTTTGAGCACAAATTTTTAACAACTTGACAAGACTTGTGTCATTTTTTCAAAAAAAAAATCCTTATAGCAGGACAATAAGGACTGCTGATTTCTAAGAGGTTCCCACACAGGTTTATACATACTTCTGGACTTTTTCCTGTTTTGCAGAATTGAACTGGGGGTGAAAGTGAACAGATTTTAATGATTCGCAAATGACTTCAGGTTGACAAGTAAGTTGTATAGATTTAGTATAGCGCCACTAAGTTACAGGGAAAAATGAGCCTTCACCCTAAATAAAATAAAAATAAAAATTTCATTTTAGTGTGCCACCCTTCTACAGTCTGTGCCCCTGCCTGGCCCCCCTAGAAAAAAATTCTAGGCACACCCCCTGGGGTGGACTGATTGCTTACTTTTCAACATACCCCATTCGATAACATTTCAATAGGATAGGTGGAAATCTACTGGCATTTTCAACTGGCAGGTTTTAATCTCATGAATTACTGACGCTTTAATATGTAAGCACAACACCTGCATCCTATTAAATTCCTCTTTTCTTTCCTCCACTTTACCAAAGAGCATCTGCAGTAGTTTAGGTCTCTGGGTTTAGACTCATCAGAGCAAAAAGACTCTTGTTGAACAAGCATCTACACTCTCTAATTAACACCGACATTGTTTGTTTAAATTCAGTTGGACAATAATGATATTGTAAAGGACAGAATTTTTGCACTAAAAGATGTGAAGGCCTGTTTATTTCCTCAAAATAACCTGTCCTGAAAAATATATACTTTTTGGAAATGCTCTGTGTGTGTGTGTGTGTGTGTGTGCACTCAGTTGCACGTGCTATTTAGTAATAGGGTGTGAAGACACCATGTCCCCTACACCCAGTTACGTAAGGACACATGGGACAAACGTTAAAAGTTCAAATCAAGACTGGGTTTAATTAAGATTTGAGGGGTTGTTTACAAGAAAGGGCATGAAATCATCAATTGTGAAATCATAACCTTACACTGCTTCATTTCCAAAACATCAATTTCTCCTCCTAGAAGGTGAAATTACTCAGATGAAAGTTGCAGTTACTCTGTAGTGCACACTGAGAAAGTAATAGCAGCAGAACGACCGTCCAAGTACACAGTTCCCACATATTTACTTCCCTGTCCGCTTTTTTTCCGTGGTACTCAATCTTGCATACTGAAGTTGATGGACTGAATTACATCAACTGATAAGGCATGGCTTAAATAATGGCTTCCTTCCTTCTGGTTTGTGTGTGTATTCTCAGAAGCGGCTCCTGTGTTCCTGAGTTCCTTTCGGAGGGAGTGTCCCCCTGCTTCTCTTTGACCTTTTTTTCTCATGAGTGGAGCACAGTACGAGGGCATGAATTGTTTTATTTGCAAGTCGAGATAAAAGTATTATTCCTTATCATCAGTAAAGTCAGCAAAAAAAATGGACAACTAATATTTCTGTTTGCAGTATTCAGCCCACAACTTCACCTGAGGAGAGCAGCAGTTCGTGTGTAAGGCTGAACCTACAACTATCAACTACAACTATTTTGTTTTTTGAGACAATGATGATAGCTGACCTCTATGCTATGGAAGGATTCCATGGTAGAGCGACATTACTTTCAATCAGCTGAAAAAAAGCTGTTTTTGTGGTACATAGGAAAAAAACAGATGTGTTATGCGAAAATTTGGTTGCTTTGATGTTCCATCAGTGTTTCTTGATATGTTTAGAAGAGACAAAATCAAATTGAACTTCAAATCCCATGAGGAAGCCCACAAATGAGAACTGTGAGCACATGTAGCTATATGACCGAGCCATGTGTTTGATGGGCTTTATATGGTCTCAGTGTGGAGAGAGAGAGAGACTTTGAGAGATTTTGAGAGAGGTTTAAGAGGCTGTTGTTTTTGGACCTGAGCCTACAACTTTATGAGTCCAGTTAGGCCTCAGCACCTCTGTTTCTACTAAAGACTAAATTCCCTCCTTTATGGACCAATCCATATTTAACCTCATGGCTGACCCAATCCAGGTTTCTCAGGACTGTAGTGAGCCTATATGTCAAGGACTGGACATTGCACTCTAAACCTGCTATATGTACATAAAGCTGCTTCCTGTGCTGCAGTGTTATAGGCAACCCTTCACATTCCACAAGCATCTTGTTATCTCCTTTTTGGCCCATAAAAGTAGATAGTGCTTGCTAGTCAGCACTGAAAAGAGTCCTCAGTCGTGGCCCAGACATGAATACTGATATGAAACCAGTTTAAAATCATTAATATCATGATTTTCTTTTATGATTTGTATCATCTTTCCTATACCCATGGTGATCCCACCTGTCATGTGATAACGTCTAACCTGCGATCAAAAACTTTCTGAACTCTTCAAGACAAACCTCAGCTGAAAAAGTGTCATCTGGTTGCTATTGATGCTCGGTGAGCCAAGGGATCTCCTGCAGGCATTCCTCTGTTTTCACAGATGCAACGATAGACCGAGAGGATAAAGCAGCATAGTTCTGAAAATCCTTTCATTTCGACATCTGACATGTTTTGTTTGGTGAACAACGGGAGTGATTCCATTGATTTTTGTGTGCGTTCTTGGCCGTCTGAAGTAAGTGTTGACGACAAGTGTCTTTAGATGACACCTTGTTTTGTGTTAGAGCCTTGATCGGCTGTCTCGAATTCCTAAACGTCACCTCATGTCCTCAGTCTGCAGACTTTTAAGGGAAACTGGAATGGACATCAATCAGCTTCATGTCCATCAGCACTAAAGTCGCTGTTTGGGCTTTGGCGGCATTTGCCAGCCACACACACAAACCAGAGTGCCTTCCTCTTAAAGCTTGCCAGCTTCTACAGATAATGTCCAGTCAGGCCTCCCCATCTCACCCTTCCATTCTCAATCTGGATAATCTGTTAATGGGTTCTGGGCAGCAAAGGCTGGTTAAAGCTTGAAACCATGCCAGGGTAGGCCACTGGAGGGGCTACATACATTGGAGCTCTGTTAGTCAAGGTTTCTTGCAACAGATGGGAATCATTAAACACCATGCAGTGTGTGCATGCTCTTGCTCTGGCCTACTGGATATTTTTGCAGAGCTATACACATTACTAATTAAGAAACTGTATTAATGGGTTCTGTTGAATACATGATGATGATGATGCAAAGAAAACATTTCAAGCAATTATTTGGTGAGGAATACATATAAATTACACAACTTACTCCTTTTATAAAATGTGACTGATCAGCTAAGACATGTATAGTGTCTGACATTTTGCTTCTTTAGCTGTGCAGAGGATGTAGCCATGTAGCATAAGCTTGAACTTTTTCAGAAACTCACCATATCCATGTCGTGTCATCAGTAGGGATGTAAACTTATGATTAAATTTGATAGACTCACAACTCTTCATTCACATTTAGCACTATAAACAAAGCAGATATATCAGATATAAGCAGGTATATTGTCACATGTCCACATTGCATATTGTCACATTAATGCACAAAAATCCCTGAATACTGAATAGAGTATATTTAAATATCATCTATTTCCACCACCAAAAAAAACTTTTGCATTACAGATAGAGCCAGGAAACAACATCAAGATCAAGTTTATCTTAGCTTTTTTAATATTTCCTAGATTAATCTGAATGTAATTTTGTTCTAATCAGTCTGTAAATCCTTTCACAGCCTTACTTCTTTTTTCTGTTTTGTTCTGGCTAACACTGGTTTAATACCAGGCCAGTATTTTTGTAGGTCTGCTGTCACACTCATCTTTAGGACCTAACTAGTCAAGTTGCAGGTGAAATACTTCTAAAATTAAGTCAAGTCAAGGCAAGTAGGATTTTATTGCCTTTTTAACCATACACACACAGTACGCAGTGAAATAAACAACATTTCTCCAGGACCATGATGCAACGCCCGAAAAGAACAAAACAGAACACCACAAAACCACAAGTGCAGATGAACAGAACATAACTGTTATAAAATCTTATACAATTATGTTAAATGTTAATTATCTGTTTTTGTACACGCTAAAGTATTGTATTAGTATTAGTAATGATTAGCTGCAATGTAAGTCAAAGCTTGCAAGAATTACAGAGATCAGTGGAAATATACAGTTCTGGTAAAAAGAGTTCTGTTATCACAAACAGTTTCTGACTGTATAGTGGTAAACTGATAACATATTTATGTAAAAATATTTATAATTATTTTTGGTATTTAGTATACTACTTTACAATTCACCAATATGTATTAAGATAACCACTAATAAAAGTATTGCATGCTTGTCCCAAGTCATTAGTTGTAAAGTTCTAAAGTTGCTCACATGGTTTCTGATGCTAATCACACATGGTTATATTTATGAATCAACAAAAGTCTCAGACTCAGACCAACTTAAAATAAATTTCTTAATTAAAGGCCATCAACACATTTTGCTGCTTGCTTTTTGATTCTCTTGTATTCTCGCCCACATCCCCATGCCCCCTTATAATCAGAGCGCACTGACACTTTGTGGCCATTTTCTGGCTGTAATCTGAGAGGGTGCAGGGACAGCAGGAAATGCCTTTCAGATACCAGTCTGATGCCCACCGCCAAGTCTCCCAGGGACTTGGCGGGCACAAAAGCCCCTCTGTGTGAGGAGAGCCAGAAGTGCGGGCCGTTGCTTCTCTCATGTCTCCAGAGCTCAGGGCTTCCTTGGCTGCTTAAAGCCACAGGTGCTGAGAGGGGACGTCTGCATGCACAGCTCCGGCCCCCTGCATTCCCGGGGCGCCATTCGATACGGAGGTGAATTAGAACATCCTGTTGCCTACTATTGCACAGTGTTTAATTCATTCCTTAGTCCAGGGGCTCCAGGTGAACCTGCATAATGAACTTCCTCTCCAGATGTCTTATGAATTTACATTCAGTGCTCTTTCTACAGCCTTTTTCAATTATGATTTCCTACAATGGGCACATGATTATCAGAACTGGACCATGGAGCAATGGAAGAAGATGGCCTGGCGTGATGAGTCGTGTTTTCTTTTGCATCATCTGGACAGCCTGATGGGTGTGTGTCTCTTATCTGTGGAAGATGTGGCATTAGGACGCACTAAGAGAAGAAGGCAAGCCGGCTAAGGGAGCTCTGGGCAATGTTCTGCTGGGAGTCCCAGCATTCATGTAACCACCTACCTAAACATTGTTGCAGACCAAGCACACCCCTTCATGGCAACAGTATTCCCTAACGGCAGTAATATCTCTCAAACTAGAATTTATTTTTAGGAATTGTGTGAGGAACAAAAAAAATTTGATTAGGTCAAGGTGTTCTCCTTGTCTCCAAATTCCACAAATCGAGTACCTGTGGGATGTGTCGGACAAATTAGTCCGACCCATGGAGACCCTGCCTTGAAACGTATAGGCTTGAAAGGATCTGCTGCTAAATTTTTGGTACCAGATACTACAGAACACCTTTAGAGGTCTTGCGGGTCAGAGCTGTTTTGGCAACCGGAGGAAAACCTCCACAGTACTAGGCTAAGCGGTTTTAATGTTAAGGCTGATCAATCTGAAAGGCAAAAATACACTATTTAACTCTAAGAATGAATAGAGGTTAGAAAATGGTCATATAAAAACAAATTATAACTATTTTTGGCGAATTAACCTCCATAACCATTATTAAGTAGAAAAAAAAATATAGGAAAAGTCTAGAATATGAGAAAGTAGAACATATAGTTGTTTGTCACGTAACAGATGAGCTGATGATTTATAAACTCTTTACCCAGAGAGCCTTTTTTTTACTTTAGCAAAAGCAAAAGGAAAGGAAGCTAAATAAACTAAGGCAGGGCATTGTATAAAAATACACTTGCAAAACAACAGCTATTGATTTATGTTTCGAAAGATATGGATGAATACTCTGCTTACAAAGACTCCATTCATAATATTTTTATCTGTAAATCCAGCATAGAATGTTTGGAAAAGCACCTTAATATCTCGGGAAGTCCCAGTATATCCCTCACCAGTCACTGTCAAATTTTAAAAGAAACAAATGTGAACGGAGGCGTAGACGCAAACAAGTCAGCGCCAAGCGAGATGTAAAGGATTGGATTTAATATAATTATGATGAAAGAGCTGACTGTAATCACAGATATTAATGGAATGTCCACATTCCATGTCTTAATCAAGCAATGCTTTGTGTAACATAAGCGTATAAAACAGTTGTATAAACAAGGTTTTATACTACTGAGGATATAGTTACAAGCACATTATTAGATTTTTTGTTACGTATAGTACACACTATAATATTACAGGTGCAGGTGAATAAGACTGAGGGATTTCTTCACAATTTTGAAATATGTTAATTATATATATTTAGTCTTAGAAAACATCTATTACAGAGCTTTCGCCTGTGTGATTGTTTGCTTTGATTGTCTCAAAGACAATATGTGTTTCCAGGGTTATTCACTTGTCCAGTAAATGTGGCTTTTCGGTCCCGAAGTCGCCTGTGATCCAAGCACAACAAGCTGAAACGTGGCGAGTCAGAGGTCAAGCTCGAGTTACAGAAAGACCTTGAGACCCAACTGAGCATGGTATTAAGAGATGTGACATTTAAACATAACACCAGAGGCTTGACCACGACAAGAGTGGGAGTCTTAATCCAAAAGTGAAGGGCAACTGAATAGATTTGCTCCAACCCAACATCTGGCAGTGCCTTCAAAGAAGCTGATTAAATCAGTGGCTCTACATTTACTGGATGCATTAACTTTTGACATGGGCAGGTAACATATTAAAAAGGCCTTAGGAACAACACGAAACTGCTAAAGAGAAGTGAAGGGACTTTATCCAGACTTGCCTGGAGCACTTTATTCAGGAAACTAGTACCACAGAAGACATAATGATGTTTCTACAGTTCAGTACATTCAGCGTGTCACTGGTGTAGGCTAACCAAGACGAATACAAATTTCGTCTACAGCACATCATGTGGCAAGAAAACTGCATTTATGTCTCTTGCATGCATTGTAGGTTCACACTAGGCAAACTACAGTAACCAACCTAGGAATTTCCCCTTAAAAGGGTAAAGAAAAAAGTGCAGTCTGGCATCTCTGTTGTGGACGCCCCAGGATTTTTCCTTAAGATTTCTGAGATTTTCCTCATGTTCTTTCATGCCACAATTCCTGCCCAACGCCATTCCTGATCCCTGTCAACCTTTTAGATAAATTAGAGAATCCAGTTTTCAGACCAGAGCTGCTCTGCTGATCACTTGTAGAGACCGGATGTAAAAACCTGGAGTGCCTTGCTGATCCGATGGGCCACCCATACAGTTTCTCTATGAAATGCTACCATCTGGTGGACGATGTGGATAGTGTAGGAGAAAATGATCTCAGTTTTGGGGCTACATGCTGAATCATTGTCCACCTTCTGGGCTCTAATATTCATCAATGGCTGGTGTAAATGAAACGTTGACTATAATAACTTTGTCATGTCGGTCATTTCTATACTTTAAATCCAAGTATAACAAATATTTACTTTCTGTAATACTTTGATGGTTTAATGCATTTATGAAGACTTGGTTTTAAAAGATGAAGGAAATCCATGTGCAATTTTGATGTGTGCCCACTAGAGGACATCAGAACTCATTTCTTTGCCATTTTATCTTCAATTCATGGTCATACTGTTTCAGCTCAGATATATTATATGCATACCCAGCCACCCGAGAGGGCTTTTAAGATAAAACACAGTGGTTTAACACAATACACCACAACACACACACTTAACTGGTACTCTTCCTTCAGTTTCATTGTAGAAGATGCTAAAGGGTCATAGCACCCCCTCTTTGATTTCACCATGGAGCATTATTCATGATGTATGATGCCCAGTCTTGCTTGTGAAGGGAAACTGTGATGGAATTTTTTTTAAATTAGATTAACATCCAATTTAATCCAAAGCCTGGAAACCAGTCTAGCCTGACCAGCAGCCTACAGTAGACACTGAAGGTTACCTCTAACACATAGAAAGACCTGAAAGAGAATGCAAGCCAACATTTCATATGCTGTACCATATTATCTAGGAAATCAATAGGAAAGACCACAGCTGGAACAAAAGGACTCTGAGCAGTTCTATACACAGGACCCAGAACTTCACGGCAGCACTTTATTTTGAATCCACTGTAGGAATTCAACTGACATGCTAACATCCACCTGTATCGATCAAATGCTATTGAACTTCATGTTGTTTTTATTATACAACTAATATGCAAAAGCAAATTCATTCATTTTAAATTCATTGTTTTTGTGATGTCAGGAAAACCTGTGACATCAGTCACAGATCAGAGATCATTTCCATACATCACTTGTGCAGGTATAGCATAGGAAAAAAAGCCAGTTTAATTCTAAGGAATAAAGAGATTCTGGAAAATGGTCATAAATAAATAAACTGTTTTTGGTATATAAAACCACACATGTCTCAAGTGGATCTCCCTTTAACTTAAACATAATGCTAACTCTTATTAACATTGTTGGCAATCAACAAATTGGTTCCTATTTTTGGTTAACAATAAAATAATCTGTGTAAAATCATCTTAAATGAATTCTCAAAATAAAGTACAGCCAGTATTGTGATTATTACTGAAAGAGCTAAGCTCTTCTCCTCGGTCCAGTCAAAGCCCAGAGCACTTTTTCCCTTTTAAAATGATAGCCTTAACTTAATATCACGTTTGGTGGCACAATTTTGACATCAAATGTTTGCTGACTGATTCCATACTGTTTCACAGTCTGAAATTTCAAAGATTAAAAGTAAGGTGTGGACAGGACAGTTCAGTAGCCCCTCCTATCATCTTCCTATATGAAGACACTCTGTGCACTCAGCAGCAGAACACTTGTAGTTTGTAGACGGGCAGGAGTTTTCTAAACTGGTTTTCTAATGAGTAGTTACTTGAATCTGATTGTTCCTGAAGCAGATATAAAGCTAAGCTTCAAAATTAAAACTCTGAGTTCAGGTTTCACCTGGCAACAATCACTGTGACGACTTATTCAGCTATGAAGGACACACTAAAGCTATAGAAACCTTCAGCATAAACCACATCTTTCATTAACATAAACTCTCGATGGCCAGACTGGATTTTTGATTGTAATCCCCTTAGATGGGGTGAAGAGTGAAGAATAACACCGAACACAAACATCATATGAGTGTCATACAATCAAAAAGAAAGGTAAGAGGATCACAAACGTGAGTCTCAGGCCCTACAGACGTCTGTCTATTACTTTTAACTAATGAAGGCTGTTGTAGGTGCCACAAAAAAGTACTACGCTTTTAAATGCTCAACATGGTGGTGATCGTTGTGTTACTCTTTACAATAGGCAATTAACTATGGAGCAAATGGCTACAGTGGCATCCGAGCCCAGAGTAAGTGAACTGTGAGTTATCAATGTGCTGTTTCATGATTGTGCTGTTTCATTAAGGTCTCCACTGTATAAAATGTAGTCGGTAAATGGTTAGATGAAATGTATCATCGTTGGAGTCTGTGGTTCTAGGAGGAGTTCTCTGTAAGTGTGCCAGAGTAAATATGATGTATGCTCTGTATTTTGACAGAAGTTTGAAGCCTTTCTGAACGGTTCTTCTCCTGAGCTGAATTTGAATAAAACAAGTTTTGGTACGTACTATTTTGCGTTTATTGAGGTTGGAAGCTGGTGAAATGAACATTGAGATGGATGAGGCTGGACATTTTGGGCTTAAATTGCTAAACCTTTGGCAGAAAGGAGGATGCTGTTTGATTGTTTGTGTGTAACTATCTTTACAGAAATTCCCAAAATAGAAAGCAAAATACATCCGGCTGAAGGCGACAAGTCACACTTATGGAAAGTAGGACTGAACACCCTCCAATTTTTAGAGAAGGTGAGTTCTGTGTTTTGTTGCATCTATTTTGATTAATTATTTATGTCACTTATATTTTTATATCTCTCAGTCTATTACATGATTACGTCCACAACTGGACTTCTATCCACAACTGGACATTCTGATGAAACTCTTTCATCTTCAAAGTTACAAGCAATCGTTTATACTTCGTTTAATCGTTTATAATCGTCAATGGTTTATACATTTTTTAATTTGTTTTTTATTTTTCCGAAATGTTCTTCAAAACATAAAACATGTGTTTTGGAATAACCTCATTCAAATGTGCATATAATTTCGGTATGAATAAAAATACTATATCAATACATTTACTGTCAAAGTTTGTATACTGAGAGACAAAGTCATTATTTTATTAATGAGGAAATCAGGTACATTTACTGCAGTGATCTAATTACAGGCCTCCTTCATTTAGATAATTCACTCTTATTGATCACATAGATCAATGGATCTTCCACATGCTGCCCACATATCAGTATCTGTCTCTGCAGCACTGGACTCTCGCTCCTGGTCTCGTTTGAATGACATCACTGGAGCAGGGAGCTCCACTCCCACTGCAGTGTCTGCACTGTTTTGTTTGAGCTTCCCTTGCCCTGCTTCTCTCTCTCTGTATGTGAGGATGGGGGATGCAGCAGAAGAGCCTGCTTTGGTCCAGGCTCTCGCTGTGAGCTTGGCTAAAAGCTCAAAATATGTTGGTCTGTCTCCTTCCTTCCAGCGCTGCTCCCTGTCCCCCTGGATTAGGGAGAACGTTAAGAAGAAGGAGTGTTGCTACTATGTGGAAGATGGAAGGTATGTGTCTATATATGTAGGCATGTGTTTGTGTGTGTTCGAGTAGAGTATCCTGCCTGAAACAGGAGGGTAGTTGTTCTTTAAACTGACCTTGCAAGTTCTGCTGAGTAATGTTATGGCAAAATAATAAGGAGCAGGCTAGGTACACTCTTAAAAATAAAGGTTTCTAAATGGTTCTTGGCTTGGATGTATGGTTCTAGGAAAAAGACTTGGTATAGAACCTGGTATAGAACCTACATGTTATTTGGAGGTTGTTTAAAGGTTTTTCACACTTTCAAATCACACTCCCCAAAAGTTGCCTGTTTCCAGACTTATTTAAACTTTTTAGATTAATCAGTGAGTAATTACACATCATCACTGTTAGAATATCTTGTATCTCCATTTCCTTTTTTGTACAGAATTTGTGTTTCTGTTTGCACAGAATTTGTAGATGAATGGACCAACAAAAATGGTCCATAATTAGCTCCCAAAATATGTTAAGTTAAGTTACACTGAGAGAGATTTTCCTTTTCCTGTAAAGTTCCATAAAGGCATGGTTGTGACCGTGATCATTTAAAAGAAACTGGATCTTTTCTGGAACCTTTAATGTAGAGAGTGTATACCTCATGTCACTGTTAAAGTTCTTTTGATCTCTACATACTGGGTTTGATCATTGACAGTGTTCCACACTTCTCTTCTTAATCCTGAACCAATAGTTACTGCTCTCTCTATTTAAGTGAAACTCTGTTGAACGTTCTGCTGGAATTCAGCCAGTGTGAGTGCTGTGTTTGTATTGTTGGGCAGTAACCCATGTGTGAATGTGGATTACTCCACACAGAGAGGGGATTTGCATGTGTGGGTACCCAAAGGTCCAGCACACTGATGAGGCCATCAAACCGGAGGAATTCATGGGGGAGCAGTGGGACCTACACAGGCATGTCAGAGAGGTGCCCACTGACGCGTTTGGTGACATTAACTTTGGAGGACTCGGACAGAAAACAGGCAAGGTAAGGTTGAACTTCTATTCTCCACGAAGTGTCCAAGCGCCATCTGTATGTATCTTTATCTATATCTATATATACAGCATATAAACATAATAGACCACTGCAATTTATTTTTAAATCAGCATCTCTGAGTATGACAACTGTCTCCATGTCATTCCTACACAAGCACCTCTTTCT
>JBBPCY010051474.1:0-12970 GCA_037974405.1 Brachyalestes nurse
AGAATTTTTATTTTAGGCTACAAGGTTCTGGAGTTATTGCCAAAAAACTAATGCAAGATTTGGACCTTTGCCATAGCGCCCCCAAGTGGCCAAATTTAACCAAATTTGAACTGTATGATCTAAGCTGAGACCTTAACGTGTCCATCAAGTTTCATGTCGATTGGTCTGGGATAACCATGTTTTTCGCAAGAAAGCATTTTCTGACCATTTTTTTGTGCATTTCGGCCAAGTTTCCTATGATACTGTTTGTTGATCTGCATGATATTAGAGTATGAGCTAGATCCATGTCTTGAGGTGGTCCTTGTAAATTTTTGAGCTTCTAGGCCATACGGTGTAAGAGACAGAGGCAATAATGTCACGTAAGTGCCCTTCCATCAGCAATAGCGCCACCTATTGGTCAATTAGCGCCATTTTTGTCTAGCTTCCACAGAATCTTGATTGAATCAATATTCTGAAGTTTGAAGTAGCTCCGTCAAAGCATTTCAAAGTTAATGCAGTCAAAGCAAAATTGGCCACGCCCCGTAGCATTTGATTGACATGTCATAGCTGCAGCTTTGAGAAATCGGCAAAAAGCTTCTTGTTATGACGTCAGGCTTACTCCACAGATTCTTTTGACACCTGACATGCCCTGATTTGACAAAAATCCTAGGAGAAGTACAAAAAAGTAGCTTTTGCAAATTATGCAAATTAGTAAAAAATCTAATTAGGCGGACGTCAATGGTCTCAATTTAAAAATTGTTTACTTCAAGCCAAAGAGTAAGAATCAAGTTGAGTTTTACAAATTGACCACACCAGTCAAAAGATATACACCTTAACGCGTTTACCTTTGCTGTAGCCCCCCATATTGGCCAATTTGGCTGATTCTTTGCGCCTGAGTAGCGGGAGGGACTACTACCTAACCACCAAGTTTCAAGTCTCTACGACTTACGGTTTAGGCTGCACAATGCGTTTTAAGGCAGAAAAAAAAAAAATAAATAAAAACAAATCCGAGCAAAAACAATAGGGTTCCGCACTACGTGCTTGGAACCCTTATAATAATAATAATAAAAACAAATCCGAGCAAAAACAATAGGGTTCCCCCGCACTATGTGCTTGGAAACCTAATTATTTATCTTACATCTGATGACAGTTAACTGATAGTGACATGTTGGCAGATTAACAATTGAGGCTACCTCTGACCATAAAAGATTTTTTCAGAATGGCTTAGGGTGCTTTCACACCTACAGCATTTGGTACGCACCAAACGTGCTTGGTCCCTGGGTTCGGTTCGTTTGCGTTGATGTCAATGCAGTCTCGGTATTTTGGTGCGCACCAAATCAACCGCTTTATCCGCTGTACTTTGGTACGGTTCGTCTGGTGTGAAAGCAACCAAATCAAATTGGCCTCTCTGTATTCACATTAAAGATGAAAAATGTGTGGCTAGGCTGTGTTGATAGGCCAAATGGAATACCTGATGGATCTGCAGGAAGATCGCCGGCTAATAACAAAATGATCATTCAAAAGGAGGGCACGTCTCTTCTCCCTGAAGTGGCGCACAATGCGCGGTCGGCGAGATGAATAAACCAGAAAGCTGGTTTGGAGTCGCAGCCGCAAATCATGTTCGAAATAAATTATCTGGAAAAAATTATCTGCACGTACAATGGAATGCGCGAGGATCAGCGCCATGAGCGCAATGCAAAATAGTTTCCGGTGCCAATGGGCTTCGTATCTATTTTGGTTCGTTTATAATGCTTAAACTGTCTAGAAATTTCTAAATATCAAATCATTTTTTTCTTCTGTGTCTCAGGAGGTGAAATGGATGAATAATATAACCAATAGAAATGCTTTAGAATAATACATTTTTACATTCATTTACAGACGAATGACCCTTGGAAAGCTTTTTCAGACCAGCCCAGTAGGGCAGGACATCTGTAGACTTTGCAGCTTTGGTCTATGCTTCCATCTCATTCTGAAAAGATATGCATCATTTTAATCGTGTCACATGTCTGTAGTGTTAGGCGTCTTGTCCAGGGACTCAATGGTGTAGTGTAGAGCACAGGCCCAGGTGATGGTCAAACCTGCTGCATGGGGGACAGGACAAAACTCTTTCAAAAAATGAAATGAAACAAATAAAACAAGACGAAAAAAGATGGAACAAGCCAGGGAGAATTACTGTGATGTTATATTTGTACCTTACTTTTGCCTCCAGTGCTGCTCCATCCACCCCTCACTACTTTCCAAACTTTCCGACCATGCTGCCTTGTGAAGCATGCAAGTGGGAGACGGCAAAATGCCCATCTCCACCAGCTGCGTCCTGAGAGTCCCCATGGCCATGGGCGATAAACAGCACAGCAGGAACCCGAGTCTTTCGCGCGTTTCGCAGGTGCGCCTGCAGGGGTTTGGGAAATGGCTTTCCTGTACAGCACGCCTGCAGTAAAGGCCCATTCGTTTCTGGTTTAATTCTCAATTAAAACGTCAGAAGTAACAGAACTATTTTCCCACATTGTCTAATTAAACAAAAACCAAACAAATGACTAGATACTTTTAAAGTTATATGTCTTTAAATCAAGCCTTGTTAAAAGCGCTGAATCTCGTATAATGTAGAACTCAATCTAATTCAACTTGAAGTGGAGAGCTTCAGCTAGATTTTTATGGCAAATTAAGTCAAAAGTATTTTGTTCCAAGCGGTTTTATTGGTTTGGCTACGGACATCACTCACTGAACAGTTTTGCATAAATGGTCTAAGCACAAACTGCAGGAGACCCAAGAGCATGAAGAAGAATCCCTGAGACCAACCAAGGCTCAGAAGTAGAAACCATCCTGTGTATAAAGCAGGGCTGGACTGGGACAAAAAATCTGCCTGGGCATTTTGAGCCTAGACCGGCCCACCAGGCTGTCATTCCAGAGGGTGGGGACGTGCTTCTGACGGGATTCCGCCCCGGGGCCCCTCCTGTCCTCTCGGTATGCCCGATGGCCAGTCTGGCACTGGTAGAAAGATAAGACCATATAGACACATTTACAAAGGGATAAAAGTAAAGGGAGATAAAGTAGAAGAAATAATCCAAATGACTCATTGGAAATTAGAAGTTACCATTTGTGAGAACAAAAGCGTGACATTCTGAAAGGTATGATCTGAATTGGAAAGGTTTGTTTGGTGTTTGGAATGCTGATTGAGGATGCTGGAGTTTTGGAAGTTTGGAAGTTATTTTACTGAATAGATTCAGGTGACTCCTTTGATTTTGTTATCCATGCAGTGACTGGGGAGTGTCGAGGAGAAATCTGGAAACAAGCCTTGTTCTTCTAACTACCCCACTTTTTGCAAAACAAGTTTTCTCACATTGCTATCACACCCTTGCACTCATTCTGCTCTCAAAAGGTGTTTAATAATCACCTACTGTGCAGATAAATGGTGCTTAGATGTTTTTTTAGATGTCTAACAATGCATGGAAATTTAATTTAATTAAATTTTATTTAATTTATTAGCCATTATAGTCACGTGTGAACACAGCACAGCACAGCAGACAGTGTGAACAATGTGAGACTCTTTCTCTGTATTTAACCCATTCACCAAGTGAAGCAGGGGGCTGCCACCAACGAGGGATGCCTGGGCAGCAGTGTGTGGGCACAGTACCTTGCTCAAGGGTACCTCAGTGGTCACACTAGCAGTTGGGATTCGAACCCACAACCTTCTGATTGCAGGGCCAACGCCCTAACCACCAGGCCACCAGCAAAAAAGTGACAATATGCATCATAGAACGTATTAAATAATACTTACAGCATTAGTCGAATCTTATTTCAGTCAATATAATCAGTGTAAAACAGTATAAACCAGTGCTGCTTGGCCACTTTCTGGACTTCCCTCCCTCTCTGGATTTTCCCCACCAACATGTAGGCAGAGACTATCCTGAAAGTTCTCCTGGGTTCAAAGAACTTGTGTTTTTTATGTCTGTTTCTAAGACCTAAAATAAAACAAACTTGGGCATTAGGATCTTCCGTATAAGGAGAAGGTATGAGTAGCATTGCATATAAGCATTCCATATAAGGAGCATTGCAGTATGGTGACAGTTTACCATTTGTTGTGCTGCTGGCATGGATCCATGCTCCTTGCTTTCTAAGGGTTGATTATGAAATTAGATATAACCACATTGTTTGCGTTGTTCAACTGGCATTATTCAACCATCCAGTCCAGTACATGTCATACATCCCTCTCCCACTTTTCAGCTCTAGCTTCATGAGTCAAACATGCCAGAACTAAATACAGCCATAATTTTTCTTCCTGCAAATTTAATTTTCAACTGACCCCTAGTCTTTTGCCCAGCGCTGTGTGTGCTGTTGAATATGGTAGGTTTAGTTTGAGTGGAAGGTAATACAGTTTCAGAGTTGGGATGTAATGGATTACAGTTGCGGTTCAGAGTTCGCAGCCTCAGTCTTTGGCGGATTTTTCTTAAAATCTAAATTCACCAATACCCCCGCAAACTCCCGGAAACTATTTTTGTTTTGCTTTTTATATACATTTCTCATGCATTTTAGTGCAAAATTATTAAGAAAAATATAATTTACTAATTTTGTAACGTAAATATTAATGTAATTTCAGCAAAAATTTTTATATTAAATATAACTATCAATGCTTTTGTACTGTCGAGAAACACAAAGCAACCGTATACTGGCTGCTGCCCTGTGACACATCTCTGGCAGCTACAGTCCAGCATTCCTGCATTATAACAATTTCCCACATGTTCTCGAGTATTTCTCTGAGCATTTTTGTGTTCTTGTGTTTTT
The DNA here is from genome assembly GCA_037974405.1 of Brachyalestes nurse. Taxonomy (NCBI): domain Eukaryota; kingdom Metazoa; phylum Chordata; class Actinopteri; order Characiformes; family Alestidae; genus Brachyalestes; species Brachyalestes nurse. The sequence goes on from JBBPCY010051474.1 coordinate 4,759, forward strand.
TACACTATAAAAATAGGCATTTATAGGCTTTTTTTTTTTACCACATCACAAATTTGTGTTTTTTCACCATTTACCATTTTTCTTCATTTATATTGTGTCACTGTATAATCTGTGACAAATTAATTTGGCCTTTTCACAAATATAGTGAAGTTACTTTTATTTCTATAAAGCTGATTAGTTGATTTTGATTTTGAATGTTCTTTTCAAAACTGCCCGTATGTGGTTTAAACATGTTTAAATCAGGTTATAAAGTAAAAAGAGAGCTGGTTTAAAAAAAAAAAAAACAATTTGGGGACGCTAGTCTTTCATTTGTTTTTAGTCCATTCATATTGACCTTTATTCATGTTGATGCTGAAATACAGAATGTAAACGAAAGGCAATTTGCACCCAGAGATATTGCAAAAAGAAAACAAACAAGTAATGTTACAGCATAGCCGTTTTACACATGCCTGTATTTTAAATGTATTGGGAAAGTCTTCTAAATATATTACTTTTTACATACTGTCACAGAATACGTTTATATATCATGTATTCAGTATTCAGCCATCAGTACTTTTTTAAAGTATTTTGCCCGATCCAGTACAGTTTCCAGAAGTCCATTGTTGAGCTGGTTACAGATGTTAAACATCTGTTCTTCCGAGCATTTAAAAGCCAAGCCACACCAAACTGGCTGCAGCCCTCATATTTAAATCGAAGCTGCAACTGAACAACAGCTGTGAACAGAGGTCGACTTAATTAAACTGGAGTGCATTTTGCACATATCAAGTGCCAATGAATGACAAACTACTTGAGCAGCACTTTAAAGCTGTCTGTTAAGCTTCTGTGATTACTCTCTACACTGCCATTTGAAAGGACTGATAAGATCAATACTAACTCTGTGTGTGAGGTAGGATGGAGGAGGGGTGGGGATGAGGAGTAAGAGACTAGTGTTACACGGAATACTGACACTCAGTCCTTGTATTTATAATGCGGATATAGTTAACAGTGTTTTTGTTTAAATGGAAATACAAACTCTAGATCAGGGCTACTCAACTACAATAGCAAGTGGGCCGTATATGAACTTCACTGAAGGTTCGGGGGCCACAGAATTTCGTGCTGTCCAGACTGTCGTTCCCAGCGGAGTGTGTGGGGGTTTACCATTGGCCCGGTATGCCTGATGACCAGTTCAGCACTGTGTCAGTGCTGTTTTAACCGTCAAACATAGCCATTTTAATGACGTCCGGTTCTAAACGAGAACTCTGAACTCTGTTTAAGTCGTTAGGGTAGATACATCACTGAGCTAAAACTACAACGATGTTCCCCTCGCTGTGTGTGTGACCGGATTCTCTTTCGTTACTGCCAGCTCTGCGCTGCTTTTTTTTTAAAAACAGAAATCCCGGCCTCTTTCGGCTGCGATTGGCTGATGATATGGCGACTTCTGTGCTCGGATTGGCTAAGTTTATACAACACAGCAGATAACCAATCCTGGCAAAGTAGCGTGGGACTACGAGACAATCATGATCCAAAACCCAAAATCCAAATATTATTATATCACACGAATCACACATTGATTCACAGTCTTGCGGGCCATAAATTTTTTCAAAAGGTCTGGATCCGGGCTGCGGGCCGCCAGTTGAATAGGCCTGTCCTATTACATACAAATTCATTTACAAATATTTCATACTAGTAATTGAATTAAAAGACTTATGACAATAATTAAAAGATTTTTAAAAATCTGAAAGATTTATAACCGAATAATCTATTAGTGAAAAGAATGAGTTTAAATGTTTAAAAGATTCCAAGTTACAGGTAAAACTATTCAGCTTGATTAATGTTGATGCTCGTGGTGCTCATAATTAACATCGGCAGTGTTGGCATCGTGCTTAAGTTAATGCTTTATTTTTAGTACTGATCAATAGTTATGCAGATGCAAGCATAGTTTTATGATGTTGAGTATTTCGGTCGAAATTGATAAACAGAACTCGTAAAAGCTTTCCACAGAAGCGCATCAGTTTATTTAATCATGCTGCATGAACGCTCCGTAAACACTGCATGTTTTGTTTTCAGATAAGATAATATTGTGTTCTGTGTTACGAGAAAGACTGTCAAAACTGACCAATGTTAGAGTTCGCTGGGACATTATAAGTAATGTCAGAGCCTGAAATATTTGTCTTGAATATGTCAAATTCAGTATTCTTTGACCTTTTGTTAATACATGATTTAACGCACACAAAACAAGTTTTTGTGCCGTTTATTTCAGTTTTTACTGGCAAAGAGAATTTAGAGAATGCAACTAAGGCAGCACTTTACATGTCGTCTTATATATAACCAAAAATGGCCCACAGTTGTGAAATGTGAGGGAACCGTCTGCTAAGTCTAAAACTGGGACACAGAACAGCTGGGACTGGAAAGATTGTAATAATCATAATTTAGCTCCTTAAACTGCAGCGTTTAGTTATTAATCTGAAAACATATTATTCCGTTTCTGCCATAAATAATTCAGAAACTTTGTGGTTATGAAAGTCTGGAAATTAAAGTGCCACATATAAACAGTTTTAGGACTTATGGCCATGGATCATAGACTATAAAAAACCCTGAGCAGATGATAAAAGGCATAATGAGGAATGATATCAACTGACTGCTGACTTCATTCAGTGCAGAAATCTTCCATTCCCCATGTGTACTTTATTTTATACTTTGCCTTTGTATGGCCTTGTATTTAAGTAACACAGTGGAAGTCTGGAGTGCCCTGGTTTGTTCTAGCGTTCTGTTGATGGAGGGTTCTGTTCTACTGAGTAAGACGTAAAAGAAAGTATCTGTTTCCAGGCTCTTGGACTGGTACAAGAGCCAGAATCCTTCTAACCAATATGTGGAGAAGCCCCTACAGATAACATTAGCAGCCTGCTCACGGCAGAGGAAATTTTATTGAACATTTGTCCCATTTGCATCTGAAAGAGTGCTTCTTGTTTTCCCCCATCTTGTTTCTGGTTGTTTAAAATGTGACATTGTGTGTGTTGTTCATGTAACTGCAATGAGTCAGAGGCTTCTATAGAGATGTACTTTAAAACATGTGAACCTAGGCAGAACAATGGACTATATGATATTAATAAAACTGTGTTTACTACAGAATGGAATTAATGGTGTAAATACCGGTAGTGCAAGGGCAATCACACTGGAACCACTAGTGCAGGGGGCTGTGGTGTTTGGGCCCCTAATGGATTTACTGGAACACCTTAAATCACAATTTTTTCAATTTTACAACCAGAACTCTTCAGTAGCTACATTAAGTTAATAATGTACTTTAACCATTTGCCTGCATTAGAGTACTTTGGTTCAGTTTTAGACAGTGCAGGTTTTAATCCCTGAAGGTAATTTTCATATGGTTGCCCCTTAAGATCCCATTTACCCCACAGAATAAAATGTATGTGATTCTGTATAATTGCTTAAAAATCATTTAAACGACCATTAGCATTGTATAAAAACCTTTAGCACCTTTACACAGTCCCGGAAATAGGGAAATGCACAGGTGACATGAGCTCAAAATGACTGAAATGTCAGTGAGAGGGGCTCATAACCGGGTGTGGGCTTACTCTTTTGTTCTCTGTGTTTGTGGGGCAGGGGGTGGGTGCTTTTTTATAGTGCATTTTTCCTACGTGCCTCAACAAAAACCACTGTAACTGTGAGGTCAAAGGCACCAATCAGCGTATCAAGAAACTTGCTGCTGAGAACCTCGTTATGGTCTGTTCACTAACCACTACCTGTAAACAGCTTCATCAAAACAGCACTTCACTTCTGTTGCTGCAGCTCATTTGTGAAGGCCGTGAGCTCCTCTAGAGCTTTAGATCACAACAAGATGACAATGAACACAACTTACTTGGAACACCGAATCACAAACACTGGAAGCCAAGTCACATTTCCCCATCATACGTTGGTCATTTTTATGTTTTGCAACAGGGGAAATCTCGTCACTCCTCAGAGGACTGTGAGTTAGAGATGTTTGGAGGAGACTTTTTGTCCCACTGCAGTGGTGATTTAAAGACCTGCTTTGGCTTCACAGTTTGTTGCAAATGTAGACTAATTATTAAGAAAAATTACAGTAACGCACAAAAGACACTCCGGTCAAATTATGTTTTGTACACATCCTCTGCAGGGCACTTACATCTGTACATTTTAATGCAAAATTACGGGTTATTTGCTGGATTCGGCATATTAAAAAATATCTTAGCATGTGCTTCAATCGAAAGGGATAAAACTAAAAAAGAATCATGTTAGTGTGTCAAGTGACCCAGAAATGCTGCATAATATTTTGATTTTCTTCTTCAGAATTTCTCAGTATTGTCTTTTTTGCTTTACTTTACATAATTTCTTTTAAATGTTTTAAATGTTCTGTTTTTTTTACTCTCCTCTACTCTTCATATTTAGTGTGGGTTCATACTTTTTGACGCCATTGTATATTGCCTACGTTTAAGATGCTTTCACTTGCCAAGATATTATTTGTTTCCCATGTACTAAACGATCACATTGTAAAGAACAGGAAAGTGGCCTTTGTGGATTAATACTGGCAGCAGCTTGCAGAGGAAGTAGATAAAGATAAATGTTATTGTTCCATAGCAGCTCATTCAACATTATCCAAAACAAAGAATAAATGTTTGGTGCAAGTTACACATACAAATAAGGTGGTTTAAACTGGAAGTGTTCTATTCTTCCTACAACATGTAGTCAGTCAGTTTGAGCTAATGGTGGTCAGTGTTAAATGTTGTTTTATTTTACTATGCAATGTCTCTGTATTCTAAATAATGCTGCTCAGTATGCTCAGCACTACATACGGCATGTATCATCAGTCATGTAAGCCAGATTCTCATGCTTTGGTGTGAAATTCTATTGCTTTTTCTCACTTCAGTATGTGAAATCTCTAGAAAGCCCCTATAGTTCTCCATAGTTGTTTCACCCTCCACATTACCACATAGTTTAACCAGAACTATATCAAAGATAAATCTGTGAGGAAATTTTGTTTAAAAGTCAGAGTTTATTGCCTTTGTTGCCCTTTAGACTGCTTCCTGTCCCTCCTTCATAATTTTCCTGGTTGTTTGCCAGTGTGGCACTGTGTGTGCTGGTAATTAAAAGAGACAGAATGAGAAGATTCAATCTGAAAAGGTGCTTCAAAACATGCAACATAATAGGTTTGTAGGCACCTGCTTCAACAGCATTTCCTCTGAAATTCAAGGATATCAATAGGGAGTTAATCCACCTTTTGCTGCAAGTTTCTACAAATGTCTTAGTCGTGTTGCAATGCCAGGATTCTTTAGTTGCTACATAGAATCATGTTTAAAAGGTTCTTTAAAGAACCAAATGCGACTCCTGAGTGGTCCAAACAATTAAGTATGGGCTCAGTCATCAAGAAATAGTGACACTGATCCCCAGTGATGCCACAGGCATCCACTGCAGGGAGTCTGAGAGAGCTTAATTAGCCTCATCACCCAATGCGATGCTAGCCAGTTTGCTGAATAACAATACCGGTAGTTAGTGTTCTCCTCCAAGCTGTGTCGAGCTGTCTGACAACATTGCGTTAACTGCAGTTTAAAAATATGGAGTGGTGTTTCACGTGACTAAGGGAAGGAACGTGCTAGCCTTAACTAGCCTTAATGCATTGGTGGCATTGTGTTATTGGTGAAACTGAACATAAATAAAGTGGAGAGAAAACTGGGAGAAAAAAAATGTTTTCATCATTAGAAAAATAATAATTACCTTTAATTTAATATAAAGAAATATTTTGCATTTAGGTAATTATTTGAGTGTTTATAGCTCTATATATAACCTTTGCTTTTATTTAACCTTTGAAGACTTGAAGGGTGTACTCTTCTAGCACTAGATTCTGGTACATTTGTTAAGAGGATTTGATTGCATTGAGCCACAGTAGAATTAGTGAGATCGGTTCCATGGCACAATATAGCTAATTCACTAATTAGAGGGCATTTCTATAAATACTGTGTATACTGGACTAATAAAACTAGTGTGATGGTTGGTGGCCATTAGAGGGCATATTTTTCTGTTGTTTTTTTTATGGGACTCTTATTATGAAGGCTGAGCACACCAGTCTTATCTTTGTTTACATAATGTGTTGCAGCTGACCAGTGTGCTCAGATAATAAGATGTTTGAGTTTATTGGTTTGTGGGGTCCTATGTTTAGTATTTAGTTCTCCGTTGTTTGGACCTGAGTGTCGGTCCACCGTCATGATAACTTTGTTTGTGTGGTCTCTTACTCTTCTTTCATCATAGTGTTACGTTTTGTTTTTAAGCCCTTGCGCTTGTTTGCTTTGTTTTAATAAACATTAGTAATCATGGACGCCAGTGTGTTTGCCTGTCCTCATTGTGTGGAGGACGAGAGACATGACAACTAGCAGTTCTCCAACAAATAATTAAACAAAACTAGGTAACACATGAAACTGTATAAATCCCTTTGTTCTAGTTTTGAAACTCTCACAACTAAGATTAGATTATCATCTATATCTAAACTGTCCTTACTAAGAGTACAGTGACAATTTTGTTTTCTTTCTTTTTCACTGTACAAACAGGCTTTGTTCTCTTTTTCGCAGGTGAACTAGTCTGGATTCGTGAAAAGTCCCTTCGTTCACTCAGGCAGACAGGGCAATGTCTTTTTATTTTGCGAGCACAAAAAGAGGAACTGATTCATGCTCATACTTGGCCCTGAAAGAGTTTGCTTACTGACCGACTGTAAGCTGTTAATTCCCCGTCAAATACTTCTGTTTGTCTTCTATTTTTTTTTTTACCATTTTTCATTTAAATAAATGTCATTATCTTGCATTTGATTTGATTCTCCAATGTCTTGCCATGCAAGACTCTTTGAGGGAAATGCCTGTAATAAGGTATAGAGGTAGAAATATATTTTTTCAGTGATTCATGTGTAGTAATGCATGGCACGGGCCAACAATGATGTAGGAATTCATCAACGTTGTGATAGAAGTGGTCAGCTCTATAATCATTACCATTTGGGAACGTTTGGTAATAATGGATGAAGATGATCATGGAAAAAATGTGGTTAATTACTCCAAAGTCAAAATTTTATCATTTAGGGCTCGCTGAGTCAAAACTAAAATTTGATGCTACCTCCGTGCCACCAAACCACAGTAATTGGACGTCAAGCCAAAAGAAAACCTTTGCTTTAATCTGACCACAGGCAAAAGAGCTTGGAGTTCATTAAATTCTGCTGGATATGTTTGCTGGTACTGGGTTTTATAGAGAGAAACAAAAATAGAGATTTTTTCACAATAAACACTTTTTCATGCAAAAAGAACAAGGAGCACACAGAAAATACTTTATTTGTGCTGTTAAGTTTTGGAGCTGTTTTTCCTCTAACACCACTGAGAATTCTGTTATTATAAATAGCATACAATAGCCATAAAGCCAAAACTGGGCTGTGATAGTTTTAGTGTGATTGAGAAAATTAAGATATTTTGTGTTTACCTCCCTCCAAATGATTTACCACAGGTGTTATAATTATGGAGTTTACAGTGTACTTCTCCGATACCTGAATAATAATAATGGTTCTGTTTCCTTTCTCTAAACAGCTATGGGGATCATGTGCAACACTTCAAGGTTCTGAAGGAGAGGGATGGACACTACTTTGTCTGGGATGAGGTCTTTGCCTCCCTCAATCAGTTGGTGGACTTTTACAAGGGCAACAGCATCGCTAAAGAACGCACCGTCTTCCTCAGAGATGTAGAATCATCTCAGAGGGTAAGCAGGGTGTTTAATATAAATGTTTTTGCAATCAAATATTTATAAACAACCTTTAGCAATGGAAAAGTCGACAGCGGCATATGGCTACATTCTTCTTCACACTGTTTTACCAGCTTGAAACAGGATCAGATGTCATATATATATATATATATATATAACACAAAAGTCGACTAGTCTGCACTAGTCTGCACGGCCATCTGACAAGGCACCGCTAGCTAGCATGCTAACACTAGCTAACATGGCTAATGCTAACACTTCAGGGAGTCGTCCTGCCGGCTTAAACTGTTCCCTCTCAGATGGACACTTAAATTTACCAGAAAAAAATCAAGGTATCAGCCTTTGTTTTGATTTGTTTATTTGTCGTGTTGACTGTTAATGTTACAGAGTACTTTTAATAAAAGTTGCCCAATGTTGCACACCCGTGTTCCTCCTCTGCGTGTGTGATGACATCATCAATCGACTAGTCGACTTGAAA
>JBBPCY010051485.1:0-12970 GCA_037974405.1 Brachyalestes nurse
AAATTATGTATGTGAGTGTGTGTGAGAGAAAAAATAAAAATAATAAAATAAATAAGTAAATCTCTGATGAGCAAGCCTGGGTGACAGCGATTTATTATATAATTTAATTGATGACTATTTTTTTAGGTAAACAACCTAAATAAACACAAGGTTAGTGAGCTAAATCCTATGACTTAGACCGCTGTAGATGCTGTTGTTTCTGCCATCTATAACTAAAACCCTGATGCTGATGAATAAATTGATCATTTTTACACTTTCTACTGTTTAACTCATAAAGGCTGTATTTGAAAGACAGACTAAAATGATTTAATTTTTACAAATTTACAGCAGGTGAGCAGCTGGGCTTCATCAACACTTTTACCATTTACTGGATATATTCTGAACTTCAGAAATGAAAATATTTATAATTATAAAACAAATATTATTAGGATGATTAAATATTCGAGTACTTATTTGAAACTACCAACAGATATTAAAAGCCTGAGTGAAATACTATTCAGGTTAGCCCTAAATTTGATATCAATTATTCTTGACTCATACGTCACTGAAACAAGTGGGCATGTGGAAAGGGTCGATACTATATTTGTGTTTGTAAGTGTAGTTTTGTGTTTGTAAGTGTAGTTTTGTGTTTGTAAGTGAGTTAATGTGGATGCAGAAAAGTAAAAACATACTATACTTTTTTCAAATAGCTTGATATAGATGCAAAGGAAAAAAAGGCAGATTAGAATGTGTATATTTAATATGGATCCAATCGTTAGATAATGTGTTGAACATGAAAATTGCATGAAGTAATTAAATAGCTACAGTATAGCAAAATGGCAAAACTAAGTCTAGACTTTTAGGGGTTACCTGGTCCAGGAGTTTTTAAGAACTAGAATGAAACAACAATGTGGACCAGTTTTTGGTTCCTCAAAGGACGGCACAGTGAACGACCACTTTAGGAGACAGCGGAACTTCAGGATGTTGGATGGATTTCATCCAAGGGCTTACGTACATGCAGGATAAAGAGAGCATCATGAAGGGAGTCGACTTCCATAATCCTATTTAGATGTAGTGCAGACTTGCGTCCACTCTCAGCCCTCTTTGATATGCATCAAAACACCATCATGCACTTTAGCAAAACGGAATTACAGAAATCGACTGCTTCAAAAGTGTCATTGTACTAATCCTTCCGGGGAATGACTAACAAAACAAAGTGTGATCAGATGACACTTGGCCAGTTTCCACTAAACTCTATGAAGAAAAAAAAAAAAGATTATGTCGGTGAGGCAGGAGTGGAACAGGCATAACGAGAAAAGTGCTACCAAACAGCTGCAGACAGAATACGTGACAAAGACTGACAATCAGCTTAAGGCCTGCTGTAGGACGACCATCAGTCCATGATCAATAAGATTACATGACTAATTTGAGAGTTGGAACAAGCAAGTTCGGCCTTTGAAAGCTGAAAATGAAGGTGAGGAGAAAAAAAGAAGAAAACTGAATGAATCATTTTCATCAGTGATGACCAGAGCCAAAGAGAACCAGCATTAATTAAAAGAGGATCTTTACAAAAAAAAGGCTTCTTAGAAAGAGCGGAGAAAACCACGGAAAAGAGAAAACGCACTGGCCAATTCTATCTCTCTAATGGACAGCGTCTCTTTTTTTCCTCTTTTTGCTTTGCGCTCAGCCTTGTGCATTTAGTCACACACTTTTTCACTGATCCTGCTCACCTTTCAGACTAGCTTTCTTTTTTTAAATCAAACTGTGTAATGTTTCTCCAAAACAGAGCAAGGGAGGGGGGAAAAAAGGTGTCCCTTCTCCTCTGAACCAGAGAAGATGGTTGCTTAAGGGATTTTAGCATAGATCGATAGGCACATAAACACACACCCACACGGACACTTTGATGACACACTAAGGTACAAGACATGCATGAAATGGTGAAAGGGGGATGAGGAGATGAGTAAGTCCGTACATTTTTTGATCCATAGTCGAGGGACATTTTGTTGCCGTTGAGTTCATCAAGCATGCAGCATTACGAGAAAGTGAAACTGGGAAGAACATGCTCTCACTTAAAGCATGCAACGTTAGGTTAAACCGAGGCAAAACACGATTTATCAAGGTACTGGTGAAAAGACAATTAAGACTAATATAAATCCTGCAAAGCATGGATAGACAGATGAATGTTGCCGTCTCGTAATGAATAATAGCACATGCAAATGTACAGGGATCTTTTCTGTTTTCCATTGTTTCTACATGCACTGTGACACATGACACATAGCTAATATTAACTTTTTGCCACTTAGCCATGATCCAGAATGCCTTATATTGGTCAATTCTAAGGGTAGTGGCTCCTATCAGTCAAGTTCCATATGGTCTAGATCACTTAAAGCTCACTTGCAAGTTATGACTGGTTGAAAATATGGGAGCGTTCTATGGGAACTTTCTGGTTTGCCGGCAGCAGAAACCAGCGTTAGTATGAGCAGAGTATAAGTGCACTCATTTATTAGTAAACCATGATTCTGTGATTGGTGTGTTCATTAGTGAAGTGGACATGCATCATAAGAGCATTATGGATAATATTTTTTAACACTATGAAATGGTTATTCCATGTACATAGTTCAAAAAATGTGGAAATATCAATATCAATGTACGCACATTTAAAACAATAAAACGATTTTACTGCAGCATTTTAAAGCAACTGGTAGCAAGAGCATGAAGGTGGTCAATTAAATTGCATAATAACAAAAATAAAAATAAAATGAATAAATTGAAATTCAGGAACTAGCATTTCCTACCTAAACTGTGTGTCTGTAATCGGATCGGTATTGGCCAACACGCAACATTAAGGCATTCGGATGAACAGTTTGATGTCAGAAACAAGGACTGATCACTGCAATTGGCATTCGGCGTGCACCAATCTTCATCTGTTTCTATGCGACTTTGATGTATAAGGGCAACTGTCTTACACAAAAGCCATCAACAGGGTTCACATCCACAGCCCCTTGAGACACACACATGCGCTGATCACTGAGAGAGCAGCACTTTGACAGACAAGACGTGAACAAACACGGAAAACAACCGGTGTACCTCTGGGCGGAGGAGCGGGCAGCTTTCTCCTCTGCTGGCGTGAGGAGTCCAGGGTCTGAGGCTGACATGTAACACACATTCAATTAAATTATTGAATGAATTATTAATTAGGGCTAACGTCCAGCCGGTTAGGATATCCAAAAAAAAAATGAACACCACTAAAAACCATTACACACTAGATGACCATATTCTTGAACTGAACTGCACCTGTAGCTTAGCTGCCACCTGGTATGACATAGAATAATTAATCAGCCCTTTTTATGATCACTGTACTTGTTTATTCTTCAATATTCTTCAAAACCACTACTACTACTACTACTACTACTACTACTACTACTACTACTAACAATAATAATAATAATAACATTCCTATTAATAATAAGAAGTGTGTTTAAAGTCCTGGTATAACAGGCCCATGAGTGAAACTTACCTTGGATTTGGGCTTGTACTTGGAAAATCGCGAGCATGCAGACACATTCAATCCGGCATTTTTAAGCGCTGATATTCTTGCCTCAATATCTGAGATCTACAGGAAGAGTAGGAGTGATTAAAATATGCCACACTAATAAAGGGGGGCTGGTGTATCAAAGATGCAGTACAGACTAAATACTTAAGAACATAAATACCATAAGACTGAAACACTTCACTTAAGGTCTGTATTTCTAAGGCTTCCTGACATAAAACCCTTTTATTACATCTGGCATAAACCTAGATAAACATTTATAAAAGCTTATTTTCACAAGTGTGAAATGAGATCAAAGTTGACAAAAGCAGCATTTACGACTTACGACAACAAAAGTCTTTATAAATGTTTGTGCAAGTTGTCAAAAAAGACGAGTGTATATGTGTCATGTAGCCTTATTAATTACAGGCCTTAATTAAAATGTTACCATTTCTTGTTTTTAATGAAATTATGAATATGTAAGTTAGAAGAATACAGGGGGTCCTCAAGTTACGACACAGATATGTTCCTTTAGCATTGAGAAATCAAATTTTGTGTAAGTTAAAACACACCCTAGCCTGAGTAAAAGTAACTAAGCCAAAGAAAATGAAAAGAAAAACTCTCTCACTCATACGCCTTGTTACTGTGTATTCTTCCACCGTCTGCATCCAAACTAGTTCACCCACCCATAAGCATGACGTTAGCGGTGTAAGCTGAGTGGGAGTGGGAGTGGGAATAAGCATCGTAAACTCGAAACATCATGTCACCCCGAGGACCCCTTATACAGTTAAACACATGCTAACACACTCCTACACTCACAGTCAATGCATGCCCATCAGCAGTACCTCATTTCATTTATAAATGACTGATTAGATAAACGAAACGAAAACACACACACACACACCTAAAATCATCGTTTTATATGAACTTAATTTGTTTGCTGTCTATTTGCACTCTAATGTTAGTGTTTTTATTTCAATCTTTTAAACTTTATTCTGATTGACCCCTGCAGATGTTTTTAACTGACATTCAGTTAAATATCTATTAAAAGGTAGATCGTATTAAATCAAACCCCATATTTAAGTTTAAGCCAAACACTAAACATTCAGGAACAATGTTAACAAGTATCTGCAGATAATTTATAGGGTTCAGTCAAAAAATTATACAGTTCACACATATGCAGACATCCACACACCTGTAGTTCGGACTGTTGCACCTGAGCAGCGGCAGTGGCCACCTGGTCCTCCAGGAAGGCCAGTTCTGTTTCAGTAGTGGAGCTGCTGATGCTGCGAGCGCAGTCTTCCAGGTCACTCAGTGCCCCCTCTAGGCCATAAACTGCACCTGCAGCCAGGTACACCTGCACACACAAGACCAGCTCCAGATCTGTGGTCCACTTTTACATTTTCCTTTCATGAGCTAATGATTAAGCTCTTCTTAGATTTAGAGCATGGAAAACCTTCAATGGTCAGTCAAAATGTTTAATTACTATACATTTGGCTCAATGTATATTTGCATGGAAAGTATTTCAGAAAATGATTATACAGTACTTGTTTTAAACCAGGTAAATATTGCATTATAGTTTGAGAAGCATTTTGAGAAGCCTGTGAATCATAAATAAGAACTAAGAATGGTTCTAGTTCTGCAAAGAAGCACCTTGAAGGCTTGTTCGTAATTTGGCGAGAATTTGAAGAGTATTACATCTTACATTCTCCTCCATCTTTGTGAGATGCTGGTCCAGTTTCTGGCTGTCTGGGCCAGAGGACAGAGGCGTGCCAGCTGGAGACTCCATGAGGTCTTGACCTTTGCCTTCAGCCTCCCCAATTAATTCTTCTGTGGCGTTTAGAACCTTCAGGACCTCGGTGGTGATGCTGCATAAAGAAGCTGCCGAATACTTCTGCTCCATACACACAGAGGCACACACACACAGGCGCACACACACACACACACACACACACACACACACACACACAGAAGAAAAAGAAAAACATGAAAGAATAATTCAATTGATGGATCCCTTCTCTGACAACAAATATGTAGCTAGTTGAGCTAGTGTAGCAATATTGGACAGACCCATTTAGTCTAATGAGAAATTGTAGAAGGCCTGCATTTACAGTCTATTATTATTATACAGTTCTAATAGGATATACTGAGTGAGGGTTTTCCCTTTTGTGTAAGCAGAATTTTATGGATAAACATTTGAATGAGGCTAAGCAGAAAGTTTACCACCTTTAGCTCTTTTAGTGCTGCTAGTTAGCTCCAGTACAGCCTACACGTCTAGCTAAAATGACTTATAGATTAATTGCCAGATGGACTGATGTTACAACCGACTATACACAGAAAAACTGAAAATCAACTTGTGCTATAAGTTATTGAACTACATCAATAAAGCACCAAGACTACATAGAGCATTCGCAACAAATGGATGAAAAACACCTGAATAAATGAGTAAGGAAAGAGGTTTCTTCAACAGTCCTTACAGACAGTACAGTGGTCTACAGAGATGTTTGTAAATGACACCATATACTCCACAAAAAGTGCATGTGCAGTGTACAGTAAAAGAAAAAAACACCACAAGCCTGAGTATTTTAGTGTGGGCTTCATGTGGCATTTTGCTGGCATGGTTCAGTCCACATGTCCCTATAAGCGCAAGGGTTCCTGAAAATCAATACAAAGTTATTTTGACTGGTTTCGTTTCACATATTTCTATCATAATAGATATGGTCTCTTCCAGGATGCCAAATCCTCCATCTACAGGGCATGAGGGGTCACTGAATGGTCTCAAAATTATGTTAGTCATATAGCTTTGCTTCGTGCTTGCAGATGACATTTTGTTTATTTGTTTTTCTAGGTAGCTGCTGTCTATGAAGAGTAAACATGATCAGTCAGGTGCATTATTTTCACACATTACACTCCAGACCAGCGCACCACTAACGCACGTACACACACTCACACGTATGCAGAGGCGCCTTTATGTTTGACATGCTCAGCCTGTAGGCGTTGAAGAGGAGGGAGAGGAAGAAGTGTGTACGTGTGTGTATGTGTGTGTAGAGCTGTGAAGATGAAGAAGGAAATGAAGACAGCCTCTATAACCTCACACACTTCAGTGTAAGGGGATGAATCAGACACAGATGTACACACGCACCGCTCTGCACGTACACGTGTATGCTCAACCAGGGCACAGACCACACACACACACACACACACAGCATAAGTGCATTATCAGAAAGCGTGCTTTAATGTGAACATATCTCGAAGAGTCACAGCTCTGTCCTTTCAGCGGACGCCAACATTCGAAAACACATCAAAGCTGGCTTACCTTTCACTAGCCAATAATACACAGTCCATTCAGAACAGATTTGCAAAGAAGGAGTTTGTGTGTGCAGCTGATTAAAAGATGCTGGTGAGTGAGAGTGTGTGAGAGAGCTGGTGAAGATGATGATGATGATGAAGCTGATGACTTCTTCAGGTTATAAAGCGAAAAAGGGCAGACAGATAAAGGGAGGTATGATATGATTCAGTGATGAGCACCTCACTGATCAATTAATGGCTGCTTCATGCTTTGATCCAGGCTCAAAGAAGAAGAGTAGGGTAAGTTATGAAAAGCAAAGTGTGTGTGTGTGTGTGGGTGTGTGTGTGAGAGAGAGAGAGAAAGTGTGTGTTCATTTCTGTGTGAGCTTTGGAGTCACAGGTAAGTGAATAAAAGCAGCACCTCTTTGCAACAATACTGAAAACCAGGAGAAATGCTGAAGTAAATAAGACTCCAGCAGAAACACACACACACACACACACACACACATGCACACGCGTGCATACACACACACACACACACAGACGCGCGTGCACACATGCACACATACATGTTGTATCCTGTTTTCTTGTGTAATTCAATCTATAGCATGATTTCTGTTAAATGTATTATTTTATTATTTCTCATTTGTGGGACTAATAAAGGTTTTCTTTTTCTTTCTTTCTTTACCAAAAAGTAAGCAAACACATGGGCATATGCACTTTACACTTCACCTCACCTGTTCTGCCCTTTTCCTCTGATGAAAGTACTGCTGACACAGTTCTTTGCCATTAGAGATAATGTCAATAATAAAAAAAAAATTGTTGATTTTTCAACACTTTTATAGAAACTAAAGGAGCCTATGTGAGCACAGAGCAAACGAAAAAAGATAGTTATGGCTCAAGAAAGATTAAAGTGGAAGTGCAGGCAAGTCTGACTCAGCTTTCCACCTAAACATAATTTTACCTTCGACCAGATGAAAAGAAATCACCCACATGAATATTCATAAGCAGCGGAGTGCTGACCGAGCTATACATACTCTCTGAAGAAATGCAGTGTAAGTGATACTTACAGTGAAAGAAATGCACTGTATGTATCAGAATGAGTTATTCTAAAGCTCACCATGTTACATTAAGATAATCCTGCTCAGTGGACAACTCTAAGCAGTATCTGTTCTGTTCGTTAGAAAAAGTTAGCAGCTGCTTCAAAGAACTTCAGTAGCTGTGCAAAACTTCTAAATGATCCTGAAGTGCAACTCAAAAATATACTGTCAACTTGTCCTAGATATATGTTCTCACACAGCTCATCTAGTGCATGAAAATACGACTAGAGTGGTACATTAAAACGTTACATTGGTTTTTATAGGCATTTTTATATTTTTTAACGTAAAGATTTTAAATGAATGTCAGTACAGTACACCTAACATGTACAGGCCAAATTTCGGCCCATTAGTCAGAAATTATCAGAAATGACACCCAGAAATCATCACCGTTCATCAATAAATGCAGCATGGAGCTTCATTTATGTAGTGACAGAAAACCTGATTACTATATAAAAGAAAAAAAAAAACACAGAAAACTCCAATTCCACGCAGTGATTTATTTTACTGAGACCAATATGGACTAGCTTACAACTACTTGGGGTCAGTTTTTAAGTTAGAGAGAAAGTCTTTTAAAGTAACACCAGGAGATTTTAGGTTTGAGAGTTTTAGTTGGGACCTTTGTTCATCACATTTAGCTAAAGAGCATATAGAACGTTCCTAGGCGAGAAGTGGAGCGGACTGGTGAGCACATGGTTTAAGTTCAAGTTTATTATATTTAAAATAACCGCAGTTCACCAATAATATGATCAATGAGTAATATATGCATAAAATAATCCAATGAATATACATTCATATACATTCACACATGGACAGTTCTCTAGTATAAATGAATACACACAATACACATAAGGTACTAACTCTTCCACTTTCTAATAAGGACAAATAGCAGGTTAAATGTAGGCACCTAAACAAGAAATGAGGAAAGTAATGTCTATCCATGCCTTATATAGAGTCATAAAAATAAGGGCTGAACAATTAAACAAGCTCTCATTCTGAGCATAAACACTGCCATGTTCAACTTACTTTATTTAAAAAAAAGGTGTACAGAAGGCAAAGCTGAAGTCAATTCACAATTTGACATGGGTATTGAACTCCAAATTATGTAGTTTGCATGTAAGCAACAGGGGAAATGGAATACAGATGTGAACTGGGATATTTGCAGTGTGTTCTGATCAATTGGCCAAAATGTTGCAATAATAATTACAGTTTATAGTTTTATTAAATGAAAAGCAACTGGGATATGAGAAAATTAAGTTGATTCATACAAAACTTTACGAGCTGAGGTCCCAGCCTTGGGTTAGAAGCCTAAAAATGTATGAATAGCAACAGATGAGCTACAGTCTGTAATTGTGGAGTGGAAGTACAATGTACAGTATAGGCCAGATGTCTGTATGGGTGTAGACCCTAATTGTGCCTTGATGTGAGTACAATATGCGCTCACTGCAAAAGATGCTCATCAAAATAATAGATTTGTCAACAAATTTGAGAGAAACAGATATGGAAAACTCAGCGATATAGAGATGGCGGTGTTAATAAATTAGGTCCCTCCCAACCAATGCAGTCCTCCAGGGGTTTAATTCAACTCAGACTATGAACAGAGTCTGTAAAATAGAAACAGAGACTGCTCCCAACCTGCAGCTGCATTAAGGTAGAAAGTCTCTTCATAGTGCAACTCCATCATTCATATCCAGATGCAAGTTTTTGACATTTCAGAAATCCACTGGATTTCCCGAATGGGGTTAAACAAGTTTAAGGCCTGCTTTGCAGAAACTGTCTCATTAGCTCAAACTATCAAGCTCGTACACACTAACTCAAGCTGGCTGCTCTTTAGTCTCATCATTCAGTGCCAGTGTCTTAGTTGTTCAGCAAATTATGTGTGTTTGGGGAGCCCCAGGCATCACCTAATGCGTTCTTAGGCCAAAGCATCTTACTAAATAATTTATGTCACACCCACACAAGGCTTGCAAAATTTAAAAGCAATAGAATGAGTGAGCAAAAAAAACAAACATTCACTATAAATATTTTACAACTTCAATCAGGAACCACTGAAGCAGTTCCATAACAAGGCATTGAGAATATTGATTAAAATCTCCAGTGTTTTAAACCTAATCTCCATCTGCTGCATATGTAGCATATAGCCAGACACCACAGACAATGATTTTGACATGTTTTCTCACACACCCACTTACACACACAGACGCCAATGGACAAGTGATTCAAGCGCATTGTTGTCTTCAACTACAATTGTGATTCCTTTTAAACTGGTAATTGATGGTGGAGGCGGGTGGACATTGGATTAAAAACACTTCCATTCCATTAATCACTGCCTTGTTGTTGCAGTACGGAAAGGTGCAATGCAGCTTTCAAGGATTGCTAACTGAGCCTTAAAATTTGAACGTGACTGTGCACAAGTGTGTCTGCATATGTGTGTGGGTGCATATGATGTTTCTCCTGTCCCGCCGCAAGCCCAAGCCCTTGTGTATCTCACCTGCTGTAAGAGAGAGGTGAGCAACTGAAGCCTCTGCTGCAGAGCACGCTCACACATACCCTGCTGAACCAACATATGGGATGAGAGAAACAGAGTGAGAGTGAGAGCGACAGTGAGAGTGAGAAAGAGAGAGAGAGAGTGTGTGTGTGTGTGTGTGTGTGTGAGTGTGTGTGAGAGAGAGAGAGAGAGAGAGTGGAATGGAGTAGAAAAAATATCAAAATCAAAAGAGTTTGAGAGAAAGCAAAATAATGATAGAGAGAAAGGACAGAGAAAGAAAAGGAGGATTCAGGAAAGAGACAAAGACAGATGAAGGAGGGAGAATGAAGAAAGAGAGTGAGAAAGAGGAATAGAAAAGGGTAGGAGGGAGGAAAACACAAGTAAGGGAAAGGGAGAAGGAGAGTAAGAAAAAGGAGAGCAGGAGAGAAAAAAGAACAGATAAAAGAGAAAGACAGAAAGAGAGAGCAAGAGAAAGAGAGAGGTATGGGGAAGTAAAGAGCCAAAAATGGAAGATAAACCAGAGTGTAACAGTGTAGAAGAGCAGGTTGAGAATGGAAAGGATGAAAAAGAGTGAGGAATAAAGGAACAACACAATTGAGAGAAATGGAGAGTGAACATTAACATGACAGACACAAGACCACAGGCACAAAAACAAAGACAAACACAGCCACGCGGGTCAAAGACATGGGGGACTGGAAAGGGGTCAGTGACAGTGTTGGAAGACCCTAATGTGGGCATTTTCCCAGAGTGGACCAAACACAGCATGTTCAAAAGAACATTCTTCTGTATTCACCTGGAGAAGCGTCATGCTCCAAGTTCACAGTCTTTATTCCATGCAAAATGCAAGACTGTGTCTGTGTCTGTGGCCGTTTTGCTAGTCATGCTCTTTTACTGTGGCTTCCATGCTGCTTAGTGTGGATAGTTAGTCACCTTTTCTCATCATTGATGAGAAATATGCATTTTTACTTTTAGACGGAGGTGTGGTTAGTAGGAAAAAAGGTACAAGCGGGCTGGCTTTTGTTTCAAGCAGGCATCTTAATATGGGCCTTAATCTGAATATCCCAGCATTCCCTCTCCTTGTGTTTTTTCCATCAGTGGTGGACACACTCTAACAGGCCAGACAGGTGAAAGCGGCCTAAACGGGATCCCGTCTGCCTGCTTTCACCCATCTTGGCCTTCTTGAGTAGAGTGTACCTGAAGGAGAGTGAGAGTGGTGGGGCTTTACAGCAGAAACCAAATGTGCACAGTTTTCACCTTAACCCCAAACCCTGAATCAGCCAAGAAATCTTTGGCTTGCAAAGAAGCTCAGAGGCAGAATAATATATAGGCCTGAATCTTTACACAATATGGACAAAAGTATCTGACATTACACAAACATGGACTTTAATGTGGAGCTGGTCAACCCACAGGAAGACTTGGAAACTTTCTACAAGATTTTGGAGTTTCTGTGGGAATTTGTGTCCATTCATTCTGTAGCATTTATGAGGTCAGGCACTGATGTTGGATGAGAAAGCCTGGCTCACAATCTCCGTTCCAGTTCATCTCAAAGGTGCTGGATGGGGTTGAGGTCAGTACTCTGTGTGGCCAGTCAAGTTCTTCCACACCGAACTCATCCAACCATGTCCTAATGGACCTTGCTTTGTGAACTGGGGCACAGTCATGCTGGAATAGAAAAGGTTCTTCCCCAAACTGTTTTCCAAAATGTCTTGGTACGCTGAAGCATTAAGTTTGCCCTTCACTGGAAGTAAGAGGTCCGGCACCAAGCCTGAAAAACAGGTGTGTCTCAATACTTTTGTCCATATATTGTACCTCAGCTTCAAAAAAAGTTAAATAAAATTGCATATGTGATTTCCGACACTGTAGTAGAATATTCTACACTTGGGTCCATTTTTCCAGATAACAGTATGTTGGATGTTAAGGGGGCCCCCTGCTGGCAGCAAGCATAAACAGGTTGGTCAAATTACACTGGGTAACAAATTTTTATGAAAGGTCTGTTTCATTGCAATTTTTGATGTTTCTTTGTCAAGTTTTGCACGCTGATTCAGAATATCTGGTCTGGAGCGGCACAGATGCTTCAAACAGCAGCAGCAAGGAGAAATAAATAATCAGAAACATAAAACTATTGAAACCCGGAAAATGCTTAAACCCGTTAGCATTATCAGTTAGCATTAGCAGTGTGCAGCGATCCAAAACAAAGGCTCAAACACAAAAGAAACGTTGAAATAACTCTCTCTACCCACATGTTTAGACAGGGAACAACTTACTAATACTAAATAAACTGAGATAACTGTAAAAAAATTGGGAAACAAATGTTTAAAACACTAAAATACGAAGACAAGACACAGAGCAGTCACACACACGCGCCCGCACACACTGTGAGTAAATTCAGCTACATATAAAATATAACTATAAATATAGAAAGTACATCTTGAAATGGTAAAATGCCATTATTTATTTCTCCTGCCGTTTAAAGCATCTGTGGTGCTCCAGACCAGAATCTCCCTCGTGGATCGTCTCAGTGTTTCTCTTGTTTAAAGTCCTGCATTTTTATTACTGTAAATTAAATTAAAAGAGGCGAATATGGGTTTA
>JBBPCY010051516.1:0-12967 GCA_037974405.1 Brachyalestes nurse
ACAGCAGCCCCAGACACACTGCAGCCAGTCTGTAACATCTGATCCCTGCAGTGTTCCTCTCTAAAGAGAACACACATGGAGACAAGTGCTTAATTCATAACCAGTAATCACAACTAAACATGTAACAATGACACCATTTTATCACTGTTGGTTTACTTTTATGACTACACTTATCTTCTTTAAGGAAATTGACATTGAATATCCCCCATTCAGAACAGAGATAAATCATGTTGTTTCAGTGACCAATACTAGTAATATAAGAACAATGATAAGTGTATAGAATAAAAATTATGTTACCTGGATGTATTTGTAGGTTCTTCTTGGTGTTGGTGTTTTTTTCTTACTTTTTCACAGACTAATGAGAAACATGAGTTCAATTTTTCTCACCTTCATGCATAAACTGGAGCTACCACCTCTTTTATTCAGCAAAGTAAAACAAGCATGTAAGCAAAGCTCTGGACAGCAGGCACTGGTAGATTATGTACAGTGATAAGTTTTCTCTAGAGGGCAGTAAAAAGTGTCTGCTTTGAGATGCTGCCAGATTTTGTTACTGCAGAAGTCCAAGCAGCATTTAAACTTTGTGTCTGGAAGCACAGGGTATAACCCAGTGGCCCCCAACCCCCGGAGCGCACAGAAAAAAAAAAACTTACAGTATTTCCATTTTTATTTACTATCAGAGTCTGAACGATGTTTTATTTTGAAAAATGACCGGATATTCTTAATAAAGCAGTGAGTACTCATTGATTTTATGTTTATATTTTAAATTTTATGTTTATATTTTAAAGATACCCCATTATTATAATTTTTAAAATATCCCCATTTTATGCATATGATTTATTTGTATAAATACGTATATGTATATTTATCTGATAAATACCACAGATATTTTATTTAAAGAAAAGAGAAAACGTTGCCTTTAGTTCCAAGACAAATAATTCAAGAATGTTAATGAAGTTTGGAATGTAGTTGTCGCAGTCATTGGTCCAGTCAGGACTTTCTATAATATACCTATAAAAAGTAATCTGAGCCAATTAGTCTCTGCTTTGCATGAACATTTGATCTATTTATTAAAATGTGGTTCCAATTTTTACAGAACAATGTTGTGTTCAAGGGAATCTATTTTTGCTCTCAAATGGCACGGCATGTTGTCAGAATTGTTTATTGTCTTCTGTTTCCACAGTGTAGTCTGGTGAGCTAAACCAAATTGTGTGCAAACCAATATGTAAGTTTCATGGTTACCTATTACTGTCCTGCAAGTCTGTCTGTTTCAGTGATTTACTCATGAAGGTGCTCTGTTTTGACCAGCTCCACAATTTCTATATTAAAGGTAAACAGGTCATCACTGACAACTAGGTGAATGAAACATCAACAAATAAATATTACACTTTTGCTGTTGCAGCAGTTTCTGGTAAATTTGTAAATCTTAAAAAAAAAAGACATTTTGTTTTTTCGTTATAGGCACCAAAGGTCACCATTTCTACAATGCAAATAAGCAGTTATATTACATATCCTATAATTTTTTAGCAATTATATATTCTACCCTCTAAAATGATCAGTAAGGCTACATGGATATTTTTTTATTTGTCTAGAGGTAAATGCAAATGTGTACATTGTTGTCAGGTCTGGGCCAGTGACAGTGGGTGGCCCCTATAGGCCACCTTTGTTTCAGTTGGGGTTTGGGTTCTGGGACTTTTATTTTGACACAGGGTATGGGAAGATTAGTCAGCAGGTGTTTTGTGTTTAGTTTAGTATAAAGAGCACTCTTTGGTTTTCTGGGGTTGCAGGTTCACTTTCATATTATGCTGGGTGTGTGTATGTTCTGCTGGTTTTGGTGGCGGCTCTTGTGCCAGGTTTTTGTTGTGTTGTTTATTTTGAATAAAGAAAAAGAAAGAATGGAAGCCTGCCCGTGTGCCACCTGCTTTTGGAAACAGGAACCCAGCGTGACAGCGTTTTAAGTATCATTTAAAAAAAATATGCTTTTGACCACAACTTTATCAAATAACTGTCTTTCTGTCTCAGCCAATGTATCTGTAACCATTTCATGTAATAACTTTTAGTGAGGTACGCTACCTGTCAAAATTTGGCACACACTGGTATTTACTCAATATTTTCAAAAAATACACTCAATATTCTTTGCTAACACATACATTTATAGTATGGTCACCTTCATTAGGCAAAAACTGTCATTCTTATTAATCGCTACTGCCCTATAAAAATCCACCTACTATTATTATAATTCTGATGAGGTTCACCACACAAGTGTTAGATATTTAACGAGTTACTAAATGACAGCCAGCTGGGTGAAAGAGTGAACAAGTGTGTTTAAAGTTAAAGAATTTGACTCTCCATCAACAGACAAACAGTTAGGATGTCAGATGTGCTCCGTTACGTATTCTTTCCAGGTTATAAAGAAAACTTGGTTTATTTGACATAGTTTCATTTATGCAAAATATTGCTTTGATTTGAAGGAGACAATGTCTTTTTTTACAATCTGCACTCACTACAATGAGCCCCATCTTTTTCTTTCTAACTCATTTTGCCATTTTTGGTACCAGCTGATAATAGATTAAACATAACCACATCCTTTAATCCTCAGAGTCTGCCTGATCCCTGATACCTGACCCCATACTTTGAGACACTGCCATGGAATAACTGGTAATTGGAAGTGATTCTGATCTGTTTGATGTTCTTTAGAAAAGCAAGCAAGTTCTTAACTTTTTATGAGGATACAGCATTACTGTTATTTATATAAATATTGTTGTTATTGTTTGTCTGAAAGCATGTATCCCATCATACAACCAATTAAAATTCTCTGAAACCATTGTTTAGTCTTGCAAGTTCTGCGTCCTGCCAATATTCGTAAGGATGTACATAAACCTTACATGTCAACTGACATGCAACACATAATCATTTATAAATATAGTCACTCCAACACCGTCTAAAAAGCTTTTGGTTCTTTGTGGTGGTTTAACACATTTTTAAACTGATAGCACCATCTAGTGACAGCCTAAATTCCTTACTACAAATTTTCAAAGGCAAGGCAACAATGGTTAATGAACCCAGTATTAAATATGGGCAGGTTGAAATTCTATATTATATAATATTATTTATAAAATTATATTATAGTTATTATAGTTTTGAAAAGTTTCAGGTTTTCAGGTTCATTCTAGGAGTGCATAAATATTTTTCATGTATTTTCTGTAGAGTTTTAGTTTAGTTCTTGAGTTCTATTTATTACGCAAATGATAACAGAAGGCATCTTCTAAAGGCATATAAAAAGGCATGTCACACATGAATGCTACACTGTTACCAACTTTTCATTGTTATCCATTGGAAAAGCTGTCTTCACTGTGGTTTAACCCTAGCTAACATGAAAAGTGGGAGTAGGAATTTGTAATTCACCACTTAAGCCACTGTGTACTAGATAACATCGCCACCTCCTGCCATAAAGAATCTGTGTCTATAAGGCCAACATAAATATCTACATTTATGCGGAACCGCAGATATCCTCCATGTTTTTTTAACAACTATCAGGGCTGGGGCGTGACAGTGGGTGACCGTTTGTGCTTTTATTTTGACATTCTTGCATGGGATTAGGTTCAGCTGGGTTTTAGTTAGTTAGTTTTCACCTGTGTTTAGTTGAGTGTAAGGGATATATATATATATATATTGTCTTGCATTTTATTGTTAATTTATTAAGAAAAATATAATTTACTAATTTTGTAACATAAATATTATCTAAATTCAGCTACATTTCTATATAAAATACAACTGTATACATTTTTGGTACCATCCAGAGAACACAAAGAAAGGCGTCTTGGGATGGTGCAATACAGCTGTACTCAGAGACAGGAGGTTTGAAAGTAGCCAATCCGAGAGCGTTATTCATTTCTCCTTGCTGCTGATTGGCTGCTGCCCTGTCACGCATCTCTGGCCGATGCAGTCCAGAATTTCCCCCATGGAGCGTCTCGGGTGTTTCTCTGAGTGTTCTGTGTTTTTCGTTTTGTTCTTCTTAAAGCCCTGTATATTTATTACTGTAAATTAAATTAATTTATTACTGTATTGACTTGCTTATGCCAAAGAAAACAACAGCGCATACCAAAGAAAACTATACAGGAGTAACATTGGCATTTTACATTCTAGCACTGCAGAAGAGAGCAGTTCAGTGTAAACTGTACAGTATGGAAATTTGTTTACTTTTAGGTTTTCCTTCAGGGTAATGTATTAAGCGGAGTTTAAAATGAAATGAAAGTGTTTTGGGAACATATTTGGGGGCATATTTAGCGTTTACACTATAAAAATAGGCATTTTTAGGCATTTTATTTTCCACATCACAGATTCACAGTTTATTACTATGTCATTGCTGTATACTCTTTATGTGTTAATGTAGTGTTTCACCAAGTGGTGCAAGGCAAAGAGCGTTTCTCTTGTGCTAATGTTCACCACATATGGAATATCTGACCATCAAGTGGAGTCAATTCTATCTGCATCATGAATTCAGCTGAATTATCAGCATGGCGGTCTACATCCCACCTCATGCAGACACAGGTACAGCTCTGTCTGTATTACACTGTACGCTCGGTGTGACTCAAAACAAACACCCAGACACAACTTTCATCATGTTGGGGGCTTTAACACTAGAACAGCCAAGGGGGTCATTTTTACCCCCTGGCATTTTCAAATGCTTGTAGTTCTGTTAAAATAAAACTCCTACAACTTTAAGTTCATGACTTTTCCCAAAATGGTTTTATTAATCATCTAGTAGATTTTGATAAAAAGATAAAAAAAGAAAAATAAATACGACCATTTATACCTAGAACCGCCGAGGAGTCATTTTTACCCCCACACAACTCAGAATGATGGTGGACCAACACTCAGGTTAGTCCAAAAATATACAAAACCCCAAACTCAAGAAATAAATAGAAACTCAAATCTCATTTCTCAGAGCACCCCAGCCAGCTGAGACTCATTATAACCCAACCCATGACTGGCGGTGCTCAGATGTCAAAATAAAGGTGTAACCCATGTTAAAACTAAGGAAATTGAATTGTAAATAAATATGTTCTAAACTCACATAAATAGGTTTAAAAGATTGAAAATGTTCTTTTAATATTGATTAGTTCATCAGAGTTTAAAAAATGGTAGTGTCACAATAATTTAATGTTGGAAGTTAGAAATAAGCCAATAGGAGTTCATGTCACCGACCCTTTAAGAGAAAACTGAAAAACCACATTGGTTTGCAGAAAAAAAAACATAAGGGCGAAGCAACACCGGTTTTTGTTTTTTTGTGTGCCCCTTTTTCTCCGATTGAGAGCTCGGTCTGAGCTATGGGCGAGCTGCACACGCGACAAAAATACAAGATGGCGAGCCAACCCAGGAACCCAGTTTCATCTCCTTCACCACCCGGTCATCTGTCTGTCTCTGACTGGTAACTCACTGCCAACCCGGTAGGAGTAACAGGATCCATTTTGTAGCTGGATTAAACTTGAGTATTTTTTTTCCTCTGCTGAACTGAAAAGAACTGAACTGTTTTGAACTGCAGAAGGCGGAGGAAGCCTGTTTGAAAACGCATCGATCACACCCAGGAGAGTGGGAATGCACGTTCCACTAAAGACTGTGTTTCATTCACAGATTGAAGCATGCAGTGTCATACATCCAGTGTCATGCATGCAGTGTCATACCGTGACAACTGAGGAACCCTGAAAACACATCTAGGAAGAGGCTGGGCGAGTAAAGGGACTCCTTTCTGAAACTGTTGCAAGTGACATTTGAGTTTGAAGTTCATGGCTCTCCGGGAGAGCCAAAAAAGACTTTTGTGTTTAATAAACGAACATTACAAGTAAATCTCTTCCAGACTATGTGCGTCCTTCCCCTGCATCCCCACCATGACAATCATCTTATAAATAAGATGACATGATGAAAGAACTGGATCTGTTCACTTAATATTAGTGTTTCACCAGATGAAACTATTACTAAATATACCCCATTCAGTACAAGACTGAGACAAAATCCATCCTAATATAAATGTTGTATAACAGAATAATACTAGTAATATAAGAGCAATGATAAGTGTATACAAAGGAACTTATGTTACTTGGATGTTGTGCTTGTAGGTTCCTCTTGGTGTCGGGGTCATGGACTCTCACAGTGTCGACACTCTCATAGATATAGATATCCACCACCATCTCCACTCTGTCTTCTCTGTTTTGATCTTCAGCGCATATGACATCATCATAAATACTCTGAGACATCTTTAATCTAGAAAAGACTCTCTAAAACACTGAATTATTGGGCTTCCATCAGTAGTAACACTACTGCACAGTTGATTCTCTTGGCTAAAATGACTTGGATGGTTAGTTTTAGGAAGTAGATAAGGTTTCAAAACTAAATTGGCCTTCACACACAGTGTTCAAGTGGGGCCACAAAGCAATTCCCAGCTGGAGCAACAATATACACAACAAACAATATAGTAAATAATATTGTGTTTATTGTGTGTACTGTTTGCTTCTATCTAATTCAACAATTTCTCCATTTGAACTTCTCAGCTTGGCCTGAGGTTCTGGTCTGATGATGTAGATGTGAACCACTGTAAACAACAGGAAAGAGGGTTTTACACAGAAGGATTTAAAAAGATTGAATAATTGATGCTAATATGATAATATACATATTGATCAAATAAAACTACACCTACTGTTTTGTTTCATTACCTAAAAATGAATACAGAGTCTACCATATACTCTCAGTATATTAATTTCTCACAGATTCCAAGCACAGGGTGATTACAGGGGTAATCAGCCCAGGTCAACACAGTACTGGATGCAGCAAACCTGAAACCAGTTACAACACAATCTTCATTATTTTGATAATCATTGGGTTCTCCTGTCCACCAGAACCTGAAAAATGCAATAAAGAATGTTCCTCACTATTTCAGATCTAGATCTTCAGAGAGCAAGAATGGATAATTGCATTATGAACAGAGCCTAGTTTAGTGATCTCTTACCCAGTGGTCAGTGTCTTGTTGTCCACCCATTTCCAGACCCCCTCTGTCACATGGTCTGTCAGACCAATCCAGGCCTCAGTGCTGCGAAATGTTTTATTGATAAACTCCTGTGATTGTGGTAAAAAAAGAAAAAAAGAAAACAGGTTCAAAGTGGTTCATCTTTCTCTGTCTCTTTTGTTCTTTCTTCCTCCTTGTCTCACCTGTTCCTCTTTTCTGTCTATGATCACCAGATCTGCTCCTCTATCTGTGCAGAACTTCCTGCTGTCCATCCAGGATTTCTTCTCGGAGGAGATGAAGTAAAGACTGAAGCTGAAGTACCTCCATCCTTTTTCAGAACATAGTGTTGAACACAGTTTCATAAAAACGTCTAATAAACTTTCTGATAAACTACAAAAAATAATGACTGACACCCTCAGCTAGATTATGGCATAAATCATTAAAAGCAATTATTTTGATTGACATTTTGACATAAAGTCTATAATAATTACTTGAAAACACTCCAAATGGTTGTAATATGGATAGAACACTTTTCAGGTATGACACCATCACACATTGTGTGGTAGTCACCATGCACCCCACTAAAAGATTATGTAGATGAACAATTTCCAATCTTTGGCACAGAACGATATGTGACACATATTATGTGTGAATCCTTCACAAGCATGGTGGGTTGTGTACAATTTCACACAATACACCTTTTTGTCTAAAGTATACCCACATACAATTTCTTCACGAATCGTCCATACGTCAAATCTCTAAGAACCCCCACCTTACTGACAGGTTTTGGTCTTATTGGCCCACAGAGTATTTTAGCATTAACGGATCTGATCATCTTTGGCATGAAAAGTCTTCTCTTACTTCTTATAACCATTCTCGTATCTTCCACTGACATGGGTCGTGAGCCCTCCGTTGGTGTCCGCTCCAAGTGATCCATTCCCTTAGACTAGTTATCGTCTCAAACACTGTTTTATGCATGAAATCTTCGAAAACAACAACTCTTCTTTGAAAAAAATATCACACCACCAGATAGCTGCAGGGCTACAATGTCACTACAATAAATAACAGATGTGTCAGATTCTCTTTTCAGATGCCCCATGACAACCTCCCACACTAACAACAAAGGGGCCATAAACACAAGGGTCAAAAGTACATAATCTGGGAAGGGGGGTAGCCATAAAACTGTCTGTCATAAATCTTCAGACTTCTGAATTTGACAGCTGGCATGTCATAAATCATTAAAAGCCATCAATCATTTTGATTGACAGTTTGACATAAAGTGTATGAAAATTACTATACTAATTTCTCTGCTACACCAGTTAATCTGCTGAAGACTGCTCTCCACACTACATTTACTCTCTCACTTTCTCTTTCATTTCTTGGAGTTATTCTAAAATCAGTGTTTAAATATCCTGTAATACAGGGGTGTCCCAATACAGGAAAGCTTTCTCAGACGTTGACTTCATAAAACAGTAGGGCTACCTCACTAAAGTCGCAGGAATAATGTGTCCTGAGAATATAAAGAATTCAACAATGTTAGCTTGTCCAGAAACCCAGTTGTGTGGCGAATTGAAGATCTGTCGACCAACTTAAAACTTCAAGTGTCGGATAAAGCTTGTGCTTTTGATTTTTACTTGATTGCATGTGATGAGAGCCCAGATGCCACAGACACTGCTCAGCTGTTGATTTTTTTGTGGGGAGTTGATGTTAACTTTCACATTACGGAAGAACTTCTTGAGCTTCGAAGCCTGAAGGGAACAACAACGGGTAAGGACATTTTTAAAACTGTATCAGATGCACTTGACAAGATGGGTCTTAAGTGGGACAAGCTATATGGAGTTACAAGAGATGGGGCTCCAGCGAGGACAGGCGAGGACAGGCAAAGCAATGGCATCTCTGGTGTGCACCAAGGTCAGAATGGAGGTGAGCCTGTAAAAATGCACTGAATCATCCACCAAGAAGCCCTCTGTGCCAAGACAGTCTGGCTTGATGATGTGATGAACACTGTTTTGGAAACTGTCAACGTAAGTTGAGCACAAGGGCTGTACCACAGATAATTTCAAGTCGATGCTGAATACAGGAACCTCCTTTACCATTCTGATGTGCGCTGGCTAAGCCGCGGCTCCGTGCTGCAGCAGTGTTATTCCCTGCGATCAGAAATCAACCAATTTTTGAAAGAGAAGGACTGACCTCTTCATGAGCTGAGTGACCTGTGGTTGGCAGATCTAGCTTTTTTAGTTAATGATACTGAACATCTGAACACACTGAACGGGAGTCTACAAGACAAAGACCAACTTATGCCACAACTTTATGCACACACGGAAGCATTCTGTATGAAGCTCCGTCTCTTTAACTCACAGCTATGCAACTTTAATGCTGCCCACTTCCCCACACTGTCTGAAGTCATATGTGTTTTTCCAGAGGCTAAGCTTTCTTCTAAAAAGGAAAAATATGCGTCTGTGATCCCATCTCTCCCTCAGTCCAAATCGCAATATCGCTGTTCACATTATAGCTGAGATAAAAGAAATTACACATTATTTATGTCCTAATAAGCCAACTGACTAACAAACCAACAAACTTTTCTCACAAACATTATTAGATTTTTTTCTTAAAGCATGAAGTGGCGCAGCCATTCATAAATTATTCTGTATGTGGTCCTCACTGAAAAAAGTTTGGAGACCCCTGCTGTATTTTGTCAGTAAACCAGTGACACAGTAGTAGACTCTAGAAGGCCCCATAACATTTTCCCAGAATTCCATTCCTTTAGACCAATTCCTGCCACTCTGAGTGAATATCTGCAGACCAAAACACTCACCCAGTTCAGAAAGACTCCTCTCAAACCCATCTCGCTCTGTATTCAGGTTGTTGAACTTGATCCACAGCACTGTGATGGCAGACAGCAGGAGAACACACAGCAGCCCCAGACACACTGCAGCCAGTCTGTAACATCTGATTCCTGCAGTGTTCCTCTCTAAAGAGAACACACATACAGACACATGTGCTTTACTCATAACTAATAATCACGGATATACTCATCACAAATACACTAAGAGATAAAAGCAGTTCATTTTCTATACTTTTCTCTTCATGACTTTATTATTGTTATAAATGACATGATAAAAACTTTTTCTGTATTGTATGTTTAATCTAATAATAAATGTGCTAAAGGAAGTAATGTTACCTGGATGTTGTATTTGTAGAATCCTCTTGGTGTATGTGGTCTCCTTCTCTGGATCAGGATCATGAACTCTCACAGTGTCTGAACTCTCATAGATAACTACAGTCATCTCCACTCTGTCTCCTCTGTTCAGATCTTCAGTGTAAATCACATCATAAACACTCTGAGACATCGCTAATCTAGAAAAGACTCTTTAAAACACTGTTTCTTTATTGTGTTTCTATCAGTAGCAGCACTACAATGCAGTCAGCTCTGTTTGCTCTTATGGATGGCGAAGGTCACTCTGGTGGGTTGACTAAGGAAGTGACAGCATTTTTAGAACTGTTTTAAACAGCCTTCCTGTGTGTGGTTGGTGTATAAATGCAGCTGAAGTCTCATCTCATCGTCTCTCCTCTTATGGTCCTTAACCTCACAATTTATTTACATTTACAGTCTGTATATTGATGACAAAACGGGAAAATCAGTCTAGTTTCCATAAACCCACACTGAGTATGCATGGATTATGGTGTATTTATATGATAAACATTTTGAATGTTTTAATCTCACAGTTTTATGTACTAATCAGAAACATACCCCCCTCCCCTAGTTAAACTAGAGCCCCCACCTCCTTTATTCAGCAAAAGTGAACCAAACATACAAGCAAAGCTCTGAACAGCAGGCACCGGTAGCTCATGTACAGTGATAAGTTTCCTTTAGAGGACAGGAAAAGGTATCTGCAGTGAGAAGCTGCCATGTGTTGATACTGTAGAAATCCATTTTTTTACTTATTTCTGTGTTCCTCTCGATTGTTATGTCCTAAATAGTGAGAAAAGTGAGATCTTAGTGAATCAGTTCAGTCTCTTACCCAGTTTTCACATACCCTGTGTTTTTGCAGTCATGTTAATGTAACTGGTCTGTATTTGGTCTCTATGTATGGTCATATTTATCACTACTGGTCAGTAACTGGTGTGTTTCTATAGTCAGGTTGGTGTAATCAGTCTGTAACTGGTCTCTCTCTCTCTCTCTGTTGTCCAAAGCATTTGTTTTGTCCCCCCAACCCCCCTCCCTCCAAACGGACAGAGGACAGGGGAACTAGGCAGAGATAAATGGAACAGAGACTGGAGGAGAGGGAAACATAAGGGATCAATGAAAAAGGCAAGAAAGGAGTGAGTTAGAGCTCTAGAGAAGTAGAGAGCTCAGAGACATAGACAGCTAGGAGGACAACAGGGGGTTTCCAGGTGCTGTCACTCTTCACCTCTTCCTGGGTAAGAGAATAAATACAAGGCCTCCATGAACTCGAGACTAAACGACTCACACAGAGAGACTGTATTGATTTAAACATGTACTGTAGCTGCTCTTCTCTACTGAACTAAATGTTTATTTGCCCTCTGTGTATATTTTCCTGTCTCTACTTTTGTACGTTTGTGGTGTTTCAGTTTTGGTTCTATTTTGCAAGACATACATGAGGGGCTCCAAATGCAAACACTATGTAGTGGATGAGTGAACGAGTGAACAAGTGCACTTTTCGGACACAGCTTCTGGATTCCATTTAATCAGCATTTTTAATTAAAAATTATACTTCCCATCCAACAGGGTCATGAATTATTACTCTGTGATGTTGATTGAGTTCATGTTGAGAAACAGTGTGCTGTTGGACTGTAACCTGTTTGTACTTGTTAGATGTGAACAAAAAAGCTCCTTCATAAGTTACTCTGGATAAGAGCTTCTGCTGAATGCTATTAACTAAAAGTAATGCAGCATAACTGTAAATGTATTTATGATTAAAATATTCTGTTAATTCTTCTTGTAATGTTGTAATGTATCATTGGCAAGTTATTCATTTATATTTAAAGACACTTTTCTCACAGATCCAACCTTCTCTGTGTGAGCATGGCCTGTCATTCCAGCCCTTATTTTCCCAATCTTCTCCAGGTTCTCCAGGAATCTAGTACCTGAAACCCAGAGAATCTGAATCAGTCAGTGATCAGTGTTCAGTAGCACTGAACACCAAAAGAGAAGGATAACATAAGTGATCAATGAAAAAGGCAAGAAAGCAGTAAGTTAGAGTCCTAGAAGTAGAGAGCTCAGAGTCCTAGACAGCTAGGGAGGACAACATTTGGTTTCCAGGTGCTGTCACTTTTCACCTTTTCCTGGGGAAGCCTGAGAACAAAAGAAGAAATACTATAACTACATAAACTCAGAGCAAAGAGTAAAAGAAAAGGAAGAGATTAAACGACTCACACAGGGAGACTGTAGTCATGCAAACTTGTACTGTAGCTGCTCTTGTCCACTGCACTAAATGTTGTGTGCCCTGTTACATTGTTGCGCTTGTGTTTTTCTTGAACTCTGTCTAGCTTTATTTGCACTCTGTGCATATTTTCCTGTGTGCACTTATGTCGTCTGTTCTGTGTTGTTTCTAATTTTGTCATATTTTTTTTGTTTTGTTTCATTGTACAGTGTGAATATGGCTGAAATTACAATGAATCTATTTTACCTGTCACTTGATCAGGTAAGACTAACGAGTTGGGAAAGAACAGAAAAAAGTGGAAAAACACCTACCAACAGGCTGACTGTGATCATGTAAGTCTGTTTAGTTGGAGGAACAAGTGTCATCAAAGCTGCAGTCGAGGCAAAAAAGTCCAACACTGATATCTGACACCTTTAACCATCCACATCTGTACATTCAAACACTGCTTTGAGGTGAAATGGTTTGTTGTAGAGAAACATATTATCCAGAAACTTAATGTGTAAATATTTGTATGAACACTAAAAGAGTCAACACCATAAGACATAAACTAAAAATGTTTCACAAT
>JBBPCY010051527.1:0-12965 GCA_037974405.1 Brachyalestes nurse
TATTGATCACTGTAGTTATTGATCAGTTCTCTCTCATCAGGTGGGTGGTTCTGAGGAGCATCAGTGTAAGAAGAGCATTAATGGAGAGTTCTGTTTCCACACTGAAGTCTCATACACACCTCTGACATCTGCACTCAAAGCAGAATAAACACACCATTTCCACTGCTCTTGCTCGCTTGCTCACTCACTCACTGTAGATAAAAATGCATTAAATATACTTTAGAAATGAAAAGATGTGTGAACTGTTTTATTCTTTTCACTGTAATGATGCAGCTGCAGCTGCTCTGAAATTTGAAAAGAGATTCAGATCTAGATTTTTTGTCACATACAGCATCATACATGGTACGACATGCAACCATAAAAACAGTATTACAGTACTGAATACAGTGCAGGTGCATTACTAACAAGACTGATTGTGTTGATACAGTGATAGCAGTTTTGGATAATAAAGTGAAGGTGTTACATGAATGTATGAGGAACATATAAAAATATATGGGGTGGAACATTAATGTGGATATGGATAATAGTCACAGTTCCAGATGCTGCACCTGGTTCAGGGCCCGAATAGCCTGAGGGAAGAAGCTTTTCCTCTTTCTCTCTGTTTTGGCTTTAAGGGAGCAGAAGTGCTTCCCTGAGAGAAAAGAGTCCATTGTCAGGATGATGGAGATCTTTCAGAATATTCCTGGCTTTAGTTTGGCTGTAGGTCAGGAGGCTCAGAGTGAATGATATGTTCGGCTGAGCGCACCACTTCCCAAACCAGGTGCAGATGTTTCCCACCAGGATGCTCTCGATGGTGCAGGTGGAGGTCTTTGAGACGTCTCTTCACCAGAGTTGGTGAGGCAGGTCCATGACGGGTTCTGAGTAGAGAGTTTCCAGTATCTGGGTGTGCACAGGCAGCACCAGAACAGGAAACAGGACAGACACTGGAAAAAACAGGAACACTGGGAGTCTGTGTGACTGATATGTCTGGATACTTGGCAGCAGTCTAAGAGACCCTGAGATCACTGGGTATTGCAGGACACAAGTACAAGAGTGTCTTTTTAATGAGCAATTCCACTGAGAAACAGGTTAAAGGAAATAAAGAAGGAACAGAGATGCACATGCAGGTGTCGTCTCCACTGTGATGCACCAATGGCCAGAAAAGCAGAACCAGCAAATGCCGGTAGAACTGGAAGAACTGGAGCAGCAACAGTGGTCAATGGAACATCAATGTCCAAGATTAGAAGAATCTAGAGTGCGGGGCAAGAACAGGATAAGGTCTGCTGGTGCCTCCTGTCTTTCTGAATCTGAGGACAGCTGCAGGTTGCAGGTTACATGTACATTTCTTCTACAAGAAATCGTTACAAAATTGCAAAGTAAGGTGTTGAGGAACAGAGATGATGCTGATGACATAATAGAGTAGACATAAAACATCACAGAAATACACAGTTTCCTACTGGCAGTGAGAAGTCTCCTCAGATGTAGTGGATGGTCTTTCAGTCAGAAAGGAAAATGCAAAAACAAAAATCACAAAACAACTACAAACAATGTACAGAGCCTCTGTAGAGACTCCCCTCCCCCAGACACTCTGCTGTGGTAAACAGGAAACCACAGTGAGGCCCTGCACTGCCTTTAGTGACTGTCAGAGGATCGTTTAGGCCTTTCAGGCCTGGACAAAACCTGCATGTGATCTAGTATTCTCCATAAAATCCACCCAACCATGTGTCAAAACTGTGTTTTAAACTCTTATTCGTCAAATGGAAATCACAGGAGGTTCATTTGTTTATTAAACCCTTGTTAGCATCACTAACCTGCACAGTGGAGTGTAACAACTTCAGTCTATTTGTGGAATCAGGAAGTTGGTTTACCAAAGCCCCTGTAGTCTCTTCAAACCAAACCTTTTAACACGTCCAGATAAGAAATGTTCTGTTCATGTCGACCACCTCGGTGTTAGAAATCTGTAGCAAAGGCTCTTCTAGGCAAGATGGCCAGTAGTTGGCCTGTGATTGGTCGGTTCTCTGGTTTGTGCGTGTTTACGTGAACATCCGACAACACACCTCTGTAATGCTTTAAATACAAAAAGATGTGTGAACTATTTCATCCCTGGGCTGCCCTTACACCTTGTGATGGCCCCTGAGCTCCAAATCCCTGTCATTGTCATGAAGGCACTCAGATATACAATGCCCCCTGTGGCCTGGAGGACAGTGCACTAAACAATTGCTTGGACCCTTTAGCACCCGAAGCTGTTTCCAGGGCCTGTTTGTACCTGCCTGGCCTTGAACTGGGGGACAGTCTGTTCCTCTGAAGACAAGGCATTACTGGAGGTTGATGTTTTCATCCTCTTAAGGGCAGGTAATCTGGTTCTCCTGGTACTGAAATGGAAAGGAGACTCTGCTGGAGCTGTTCCTCAAAGAAGTGAAGGGACTGAAGGAGGAAGAGGTCCAGTGAAGCAGCCCCTCTTCCTGAGTCCAGTGTCATGATACCACAGCACTGCCAGCACTATAGACTCTCTGGGTAGTTCCATGTTGGTGCCCCCTGGGGTTCTGGAGAATGCTTTCTCACCACATCACCCTGATGTTCTCGAATGTACTGTGCCACAGTCCGTCATTACTGATCTGGAAAGCACCTCACCAGCTCCCCCTACTGCTCTGGAGACCACTTTCCTGGCGATTCCCCTTGGCACCACTTTGGGAATCACTTTGTCGCTGGCTCCTCCTCATGCTCTGGAGCAGCAGGGGGCACCAAAGGCAATAAAGAGATCTCTAGAACATCCCTATCTTCTGGTTCCTTGCTATGTGCCTCCTTGTTAGCCAGCCAGTCTCCTTGGTAGCACATAAACCACAAATGTTAGAGACACTGAGAAAACAAAGAATGTCTAAATTGGGTTTCTCTTGCATTCCCTGGGAAAACTCCTCAATTGTGGGGTAAAGTCTCTGCTGGTCTGCCTGAGAAAGCTCAACAGATGTGAACAGAAAAGTCCACGGTCTCAAGGGAAGTCCTCTCTGCCAGAACATTGGACAGAGAACAGAGGTGAGAAACATAACAACAAAATAATCAAAACTAATGAAAACACACAAAACAGAATGAAATGCACAGACTCAGAACTCGCCTCCCCCCAGACACTGCAGTTAAACTCCAGCAGTAATAAACAGGAAACCACAGTGAGGCCCTGCTCTCTAGTGACTGACCCAGGATCACCTTGTCCTAACCTTCAGGCCTGGACACAATATTAGACTGACCTGTGTATGAGCCTCTTTTCTCCATTAAAATCCACCCAGCCATGACTCTGCTCTCTACAAATGTACCAACAATTTATTATATAATTAATTTGTGGTTTTTTTTACCAGATAAAATTGAGTTTTGAATTGACCTCTTATTTGGCAAAATGAAAACACAAAGGGCCACTGGGTTTACATTTTTGGGTGCATTTGTTTTATACTTTTTCAGTGACACTAAACTGTACTTATGGTTGAGCACAAAGCCTTTAGTCTACTTATGGGCCAAAGAATAAAAGAGCACTTGAATTAAACACCTCTTGTCATTCTGTACAGAAACAGGAAGTTGGTTTACCAAAGACCCCTGTAATAGGAATAAAGGTACTGACATTAGCAGTAATAGTCTGAGACTGTAGGCCTTCCTGGAAGCCCACTTCATGTTAGTCGTTCTCTAGACCGTCAGAGTTCAGTTTTTTGTATGTTGTGGATACTTTGAGTGGTGGATCACTCTGATCTGAGATTGAAGATTTGATGGAAACCAGTCATGGAGTCAGAAACTGACCAGTAATAAAATGTTCTTTGTGCAAGCTGTGAGAATTTGTATTCTGTGCTCCACTCTGGCATTCAAATCACTCCTCCTTCTGTTAGTTTCTCCTAAGTTTACTTCATTATTATTCCTCAATTACATCTATTTCTCATTGGATTACGTGTGTAAATCCAGATTTAGGTTTTTGGTCACTGTTTCTATTCTGAGGGCTGAAGATGAGCCTGTTATACTGAATTAGTTTACTCCTGTGGAACATCTATCTCTTTTAACCAGTGCCTTGAATAATCTACCAATCCTGGATGTAGCTGGTCAGATTATCGCCCTCGAACTCCACAATATCTGCCCTCCTCCTCTGTAGCTGCCTGTTCACTCTCCCTGAGTCTTAGAGAGCCTGCAACAGTTTGATGGTAACTGATGGATCCCCAGTAGTTACAGGAGGTTTCCAGGTCTCCATGCACTAATGGAGATCTATCTTCCTGAGTACAGTGGTTGTAATTATTCTTGGCCTTTGAAGGGTTGGTGATGGTAGAAGTTCTAGTGACCTAAGTGTCTCACCTTCCTGACTTTTTTCATCCAGACTGTATCTCCCCCCTCTTTTGGATCTGAGTATCCCATCTCCTGTTTATTGTTCCCTCTAAGTCTCTTTATCACATTTCCAGTATTTCAAGCAGCACATTTTCAGTTCAGCACAAAAACATCTTCTCTACCTTTTCCTTTTCTTAGGACCTCTCCTGTCCATCCTCCCAGAACAGGTTTGAACACTGTTTGTGGAAAAAAGAGATAAAAACTCTTGATTCCATGTGTGGCGATTGTTTTGCCTTCCCTCGACTCGCGTAACTATTTTATCTCCTCCCAGTCTCTGCTCTCGGCTCCATTCTTAAAACCCCAATCTGGCGGTCGGCTTCACCCCATCACACCATTACAGGTCCGGATTCCAGTCCCTGGATCAGCAGCATTCACAGAGTTTTCTGTTTCACTTTAATCACAGAGGAGAAGAAACCAGAGGAAGAGACGGACAAGACCAGAAGGAACCAGAAACGTTCAAGAAATTATGAGGTAATGGAGCACACACACACACACAAACACACACACACACATACTGACTGTGGAGAACTACTTTAGATGTTTTAATTGATCTGCAGGTTGGAGGAGGAGATGTTTCTTACACATCACTGGATCTCCCGAGCAGAGGACAGAAACATCTGAAGAAGAAGAAGAAGAAGAAGAGGAGAGTGGAGAGTTCTGGTTTCAGCACATATTCAGAGGTTAAAACTGACCGAATGTTGAACAGCTGAGGAGAACGATCTCTCACAGGAGAGAACAGGTTCCACAGTCAAGAACAGTCAGTCATTATAAAACAACTACATTTAGTAAAACTGTTCAGCTCACAGTCAGGTTAGGTTCTATCTTTCTAAAACTGAATTTATTGTCAATTATAAAATAACAGGACTAATATGACCAGCAGATTTGTTTTATACATTTTACAGGAGTTCTGTGAGTAATTTCATGTTTATAGAGGTCTAGGATTTAACATTGTAAATATTTTCAGTAGTTTTAAGTGTATAGTTAAGAATTTTATGTGATGATTAAACCTTTTTACTTCATGTCAACTAAAATTACATTTTTTCTTATGTTGTTTTCTTGATATTGATATTCAAGTTGTTGTTTAAGGACGCACTGGGATTTTAGTGTGTGTCCGTCACTCTTTAACTCTGTTACACTCTTTAATCTGTTTGACCATTAAATGATGAAGCTGGAGTTTCAGCACCACGGACAGTGTATGACATGAGTGTGGAGCTTCTTCAGCTACAGCTCTCATTATACTGAATCAGTCACACACACACACACACACACACACACACACACACACACACACACACACACACACTCTCTAATCCTTGCTGTAAACCTGCACCTATTCCGATAAACTTCGATTTAGTACCCTTTCATCATAACCCTATTTATGTCACTATGAGGGCCTTACACTGCCTGAACCCTATATATATGTCACTATGAGGGCCTAGTCTTGCATCTTGTGGTGTCACACAGTGTAGGGGTTTGTCTTGTTCAAGCAGTTCACCAAATACAGACATGCAAGCAAGATCCCAAAAGACTCCTGCATTTCTGGCAGTTCCTCATTTTCAACCTAGAGGGCGTAAACCGCCTCCTAAATCCTCCATAATTCTAGTGTCCTGAATGAGCTTAATGTCCTGAATGAGCTGAATGAGCTTAAAGTGAAATCATTGGTGGGCTTTTTTGGTGACCGCTGCTGCATGTTCTGAGGACTTGAGGTTGGCACTGAGGGTGACCCCAAAAAGCCTGAAGCTGCTGACCCTCTCAACAGCACCTCCTCCGATGTAAATGGGGGGGATGAGCCAGATCCTGCCTCCTAAAATCCAATACCATCTCCTTGGTTTCGCTGACGTTGAGAGAGAGATTGTTCTCCTGATACCACTCTGCCAGGAGTCTCACCTCCTCTCTGTAGGCTTCTCATCGTTGTTGCTGATCAGGCCCACAATGGTGGTATCATCAGCAAATTTGATGATGTTGTTGGGGCTGTGTCTGAACACACAGTCAAGTGTAAACAGGGAGTTTACACTGGCGTACCAGTGTTGTGGATTATTGTGGTGGAGATGTTTTTGCCGATCCTGACGTGGTGTGGTCTGTTGGTGAGAAATTCTGCTTGGAGGTTATGACTGTGTTGAATGTGGAGCTGAAATCCACAAACAACATTCTGGCATAGCAGTTCTTATTATCCAGGTGAGCCAGGGTGGTGTGAATGGTGTGTGAGATGGCATCTTCAGTGGATCTATTGTGACGGTATGCACATTGAAGGGGGTCCAGATAGGTCAGAATGGAGCTTACGGTGTGTCCCATTACCAGCCTTTCAAAGCACTTCATTGTGATGGAGGTTAGTGCAACAGGCTGAAAGTTCGTGCAATGCTGCCAGAGCTCGCTCTGGTGGATGAGAGTCAGCAAGCTCAAAGCGTGCATAGAACGCATTCAATTTACTTGGGAGTGATGGGCTGTTGGAAACAAAAGTGTGTGCTCGTGGTTTGTAGTCTGTCAGTGTCTGAATCAAGGTAACCAACCAACTGATCTGTGTGGTGATGTGAGCAGAAGGGTATCCTTCTCTAATCAAACTGTGCTTGTTGTGCATCTTGTCGGAGGGGCCACCACACACCAAACCTGGAGGACCAGCAGCCACATGAGGCTCCAAGCCACCCTGTATCATGGAACTGACAGTGTTCCTGGACCATGATCTCCTGATAAGAAAGGAGACAATGCCCACAAGCAGTAGGGACAGGCCACATGGTCCTGAATGGCAGGGCCAGTATGAACCAACCACATATCCCCAGAAAAATAGCAGACCTCCATGAAATCGGGGACCCAGACACACACGGGAAACACAAGTCAAAAACCTGAGTTAGTAAGGAAACAAACAGTCAAACTGAACCGCAACACAAAGGGGAGGGAGGGATGGATAGGAGAATGATTCTTGCTTATTGCTTTAGGACACCTTTTTCTTCAGCAAGAGGTTGGTCTTCACCTCAGGAAGGGGATGGTGTTCAGCTCTGAAAGGGGCTAGAAGGGTCAGGCGTTTCTGGAGCAGCTAACTTGGACAGATCGCTTCCAGGACCAGGGGTAGAAAGTCCTCAGTCTCCCTGAAGCCTCTATTCAGTGTCCTTGTGCTCACAAATTTACACTTACAGCATTTTACAGGCGCCCTTATTCAGAGTGACTTACAATCATCAGTTACAGTGACAGTCCCCCTGGAGCAACTGAGGGTCCACCCTCATGTAGTTTCACACAGGCCTTCTCACTGTACATTCAACTACCAGGCAACCAGATCCTGTGGCAATACAGTAAAATACAATTGCTATTTGGTTGCAGCTGCTAATTAGAAGGGGCCTCAGAACGGATCCCTGAGGGACACCAAACCTAAGAGGACAAGTGGAGGACTGGTGTCGACCTTGTGTGATAAACTGTTTTCTGTTTGTATGACCTAAACCAGTGGAAAGACAGGATATGAGTTCATCATGGTTTATTGCTTCAGATATTTCTATTGAAATCCACAAGGAGATGACCGTCAAGAGAACAAACATCAGCAGACCAGCAGAGATCATTAGCATACAGAGGAAAAGTAAACAGATAAAAAAGAAAAACACGTATTTACTTATAAAACACATTTGGATGGGAAACAGTCACTGGACATTAATGATAGACATTTTTAATGATAAAATTCATGTTGTATTAGAGTGCAATAAAGGAATAACAGTTCTATTATTTATACGACATGTAAATAATGGAACATGGGAAAGGAAAGAGCTAAAAATGTTAATTTTTTTATGAGTCTGTAACCAGAGCTCCTGGACCGCCTAAGTGAACGTCCTCC
Source organism: Brachyalestes nurse (assembly GCA_037974405.1). NCBI lineage: Eukaryota > Metazoa > Chordata > Actinopteri > Characiformes > Alestidae > Brachyalestes > Brachyalestes nurse. The sequence continues at coordinate 8,138 of JBBPCY010051527.1, forward strand.
TCAACTGTTCTGCATTCTGTCAGTTTTAACTTCTGAATATGTGCAATCAAGGGTCTCCTCTCTACTCTTCTTCTTGTTCTTCTTCAGATGTTTCTGTCCTCTGGTTGGCAGGTCCAATGATGCATAACAAACATCTCCTGTTACAACCTGCAGATTAATTAAAAACATTGAATTAATCACAGTGTGTCTGTGAGAGAAATGCTGCAGCATCAAAGAGAAATCAGCTGTTAAACACACAGTGTTAGGAGAGACGAGCCTTGTGACAGGAACGAGTCTAGCAGACTAATTTGTCTGCTGTTTTAATCTCCTTTGCAACTACGCATGCTTTTTCCAACCTGACTGGTTCACTCCACCCATTTTCAGCCATCCTTAACCCTAATTGACTTGATAATAGACAGCGAGTTAACAACCCCCTCCATGGGTGAGTGGCTAAACACGGTGTGCTGAGTGTTAAGATCAAAACATCACTAGTTCTTGCAGTAGGTGTGTGAGTGTAAATGTATCAGAGCGAATGTTCCAGTACCTCGTCATCCTTCAGACTTTCTTGATTCCGTTTGGACTCAACCACCTCTTCATCTGGTTCTTTTTCACCTGTTAAAAAAGGGAATGAGCAGCTCTCATGAGTCCTAGAACATCCTCATTCACCATCAACGTCACTACAAACTCCTTCTTGAACAAAAGGGAATGCAGTTGAACACTTGATTCAGAGACTGACCACCTTATTGACCACGCTGACCTTGCTGATGCACTTTGTAGGTGCACAGCAAGGTGTACAGTAGGTGTATAGCTCTCAACCACAGTGTGTGTTCATCATTCAGCAGCTGTCAATTTCCAGTCACTGGAACTGTACTGGATAAACGTATCTGATAGATGGACAAAAGTGAAAGTGTTTCAAAAGTGAAAGTGAAAGTGACCATTCTGTCAAATGTGAATGCACCACAGTACACACTGTGAACAGCATGAAAATCTTCCTCTGTGTCACGGAGGCAAGACTAGAACAACTGATGAGGAGTAGTCCATGTGTAGCGTGGTACAAATGAGTGGGCAGGTAAACCACGCAGTTGATCTGTAAACGCTCTGAGAGGAGTTGCGATTTCCACCAGGAATTCCGCGTTCACACACGCACACAGACAGGTAGAGAGAGATGCTCCGGAGAGCAGGGTACTCACGTGAGTTGAGGAATAGAGGGACCTGGATTGAGCTGTCATGAACTCAATGTCTGGTGCTGACGTGTACCTGTTTCCCACCTAAATACCTGTGCGAGTCAATTCCGGTGCCTAGTGAAGTCACGTGACCTGGTGCGTGTGACACTCTGAATTTAACCAATTCACCAAGTGAAGCAGTGGGCAGCCAGGAACATCTTGTGATTCCTTCCAGTGAAACCTACACTGCCATGACAACATCATGTTGGTTTCAATGGATCATCAGGTACATCACATCCCAGACCATCATAAAACTACCAGTAACAAGACATCATCTGGTCCCATTCCAATGATGAGGGTAGAGGGGTCCTGAAAAGTTCTTCCACAGCAGCCTAACATATAACCCCTATCCTTTAACAGCTCCCCTGGCTCCCTGTTAAATTCCTTATCTTTCGGATCTCTTAGGTGTATACACTCCTGTTCGTACTCTCAGATTCTCAAAGTCTGGTTTACTAGTTTGGTGTATCTAATAAACAAGTATCTCAGTGTTGACCCGAGATGAGACAATGACTAGATTTGTTTTTAAAGCAGAGACAAGGAGAAGAGTTCAGGGAACTGGACAGGAAAAGAATTACAATCTGAAACAGCAACATGACACAAATTAATGTATTGAAATACCCACCATGAGAGTATCCAGGGTCAGATCAGTGGCCAAATCTATGATACTGAGGAGATCAGACGCAGTCTAGGCTAAACTGAAACGAGCACAGACAGGGACCGGGACTGATTTAGGACTGGGTTTTGTGAATCAGGTTGGTTATCCTCACATCAGTATCACTGTTAGGTTCAGAGAGGATCAACATCCAAAAAAAAGCTTAAATCTAAGCAAAGTGGTGCTGTAAGGTAAATGGGATGTATTCCAGACATAGATACCTTAAGTACTTAGGTAGAGGAGGATCTACAGCAGTGATGGTTAAGATGTTTTTCACTTTTATTGACTTCCCGTTCATTAACAATAACAAGAAGTCATAAGGAATAATAATATCTGATCACAAACCAGAAAATGAGAAACACAGAGAGTAAAAGTAATGGTACCTTTGATTCTGGTTCTGCAGATGCAGTACACACAGGTGGAGGAGATCAGTGAGGACAGGAGGACACACACAGGACACACACTGACCAGCAGCTTCCAGCAGAAATAACCAGGCTCAGCTAAGTTCAGAAAGGAATAAAAAAAACCTTTTATTCCACTTAATCATGATCAGGTCACATCAGAAGTCATTCACAGAAAGAATCAACAGAAATGAATTTAGATCTCACCAAGCAGAGAGAGTCGAGTGGTCCTGTTTCCATAGTGATACACTTCTTTTAGATCTCCACCTCCAGGTTCATCTCTGGAACCCTTTCCCTCCAGTAGAGCACAGCTTTCTTCACCAGCAGATCATTAGTTTGGGTAGAGGGGTTCCATACAAGGGTGTAATTTGGAAAAGTACCAAGTATCAGATCTTCAGTCTTCAGTCTTCATCATGAGAGAAGTTTGTTGCTTATTGGAGGAGATTCTAAACCAAACTGTATTAAATTTACTCTTCCAAACACAGTCACTGTAGATAATAATATTGTCTCCTGGTCTGACTCTCATCTCCACTTCTGCTCCAGAGATCCTGGAGATCAGAACACCTGAAACACACAAACCAGAACTTGGACTGAACAAGGAAGCATAAGCAGATCTCAAGACCTAATTTTTTAGTTCATCTTCTTGTTTCAGAAGTCATGCGCCCACATCTCAGCTTCTCCAATGTCAGGTTTTAAAATGAGCAGAAGTAAAAGTTCACTCACCTGTGAGAGCGACTAGAACTGCTCTTGATCTCTCCATGTACGAAACTGCTGCTGGGGGCTGAAGGTGGTGAAGGTGACTGAAGTCAATGTTTGTGTCGACGTCTGATTGGTCCACGTCAGTGGAACATTTCTGTTTTCGTTTACGTTCCACAACGCTGTGGTTGATCTTGTTTTTAGAGAACCCACCAATGAGAGACATGCAAACAAATCAAAGACTTTATGATTTATCACTTCTCAGCTGTGTGGTCTGTAGGCATGTGACCTAACTGTAGTTTAAACAGTGGAGGATTTGGCCATTGATTATGTAATGAAGAAAGCATGACTAAAAAGGATATAAAACGTTTATTAATCCATGGATAGAACTCACTATCTAAAATCATAAAAGCAGGAAAATTGCAGGGTAAAGTCATGTCCAGCTAAATGACCTCAGCACTAGACATGTTACTATTCAGTTCCATAAACTTTCAGATGATTCCTAAACTCTGGTAATTAGTGGTAAACCATGACTAGGCCTTCAGTTCTGGCCATGAATCTCAGAAACAAGAAGAAAATACACATTTGTAGGATGATGCTAATCTCTATGCAGAGACAGGACGTATCTGAAAGTGACTCTCAGTGTTAACTGTCCTGATTTGATCTTCTTGGTTTTATCACCTCTGCTGCTTGTGAGGTTGGAGGAGGTGTGTGCGTGTGTGTGGGTGGTTGGAGGAGGTGTGTGCGTGTGTGTGGGTGGTTGGAGAAGGTGAACATGTACATTGTTGTTTGTGAAAGTACAGTCAATAAACACATTTCCAATACAATCCAATAAAGGGAGTTTGTGTATTTTGAGTGGGTGTTTGCACAGTGAGCTTTTAAATCATGGCAATATACCAGACCAGGACTTCCAAAACTTTCATGCCAGGAGATAACAGTTGTGTCTCTCCTGAGATGCAGCCCTCATTATCTAAGGAGAACTTCTGTGAAGATCTGCCTGGAGAAACACCCTCCCATCATCCTTCATCCCTGAACTGGTCAACAGGGAAAGGTGGACAGGAAACAGACGCCTGGGCAGGACGAGCCAAGTGCTGCACTGTGTTAGATATTAAGATATTATTTATCACATGCATAGTCATACAAATACAACACACAGTGAAATGATTTCGCTGCATTTAACCCATTCACCAAGTGAAGTAGTGGACTGCCGCCAACGAGGTGCTTGGAGCAGTGTGGGGACGGTACCTTGCTCAAGGGAACCTCAGCGGTGACACTAGCAGTTGGGATTCGAACCCCAACCCTCTGATTGCAGTTTCACCAATCTGAGAGGTTCCTCTACTCAGGGAAGGACAGATCGGAGATCAGTCAGTGATCAGGAGGTCTGATGGAGTCTGACTGTGGGTTTCCTGTTTCAGTGAAGCTGATGTTCTCTGCTCTTACACTCTCATGGTGGGGGTGGAGATAAACTGCCTATCTGTTTTTAATCTTTTTAAACTGTGTGTGTTTGAGGAAGCATCCTTGGTGTTCGCGTTTTCCTCATTCTGTGCAATGAGGACAGGCTTCATCTTACTGATTCCACCCAGAGTGACTGTGAAGCTGCAGGGATGTTTATTGTCTTAGCCATTCACATCCTGTACCCATAAATATCTGTGTTTTACATTCAATAAATAAACTTTTCCAGTAGTAATTCTGAGACTCGCTCAACAATGCACCTTATTAGACACCCTAAATATACCCTCACCAACATGAGTAAATTGAATATTTGACATTTAAGGCTGTAAACTGACTCTGGGACAGTTACCAGTCAGTCTCTAAACTAAGCACAGCCAGTTATCAGCAGATCTGAGGTCAGTAGTTAGAGACAGTCAGTGTACAGG